>JAZGTH010000103.1:1212500-1315000 GCA_036877525.1 Chromobotia macracanthus
CAGCTCCTGATCTCTCTGCTGTGCTGTCTTTCTCTGAAGTGTGTGTGGGGAGGGGCTTCTCGCAGAACAATCACAGTCTGTGATTATTGAATCACAATGTTTGTTTTCATGATCACTGTTTCTGTTTGCTTTGAGAGTCATTATCTGTCCGTATGTGTTATTGAGTCACGGCAGTGGCTGTGTGTTCATGTTTAGGGTCTCTCTCTGCTGCTGGTTACTGTGTTTTGCTGAACTGATCAATGGTAGGATGCGTGACTAGTTATCATCTGACAGAGTTTTGCACAGCTTAGGTGACTCCAGTACTAATCAATGTTAAAGCTGTAACTTTGGCCTCTCTTTTGTCCTCTGTGATGATAAATGGTGTTTAGTTTCAGATATAATGATTTATTACTACGTCTAAAACATATTGGGTTTTCGGTTCTAGTCCCAGCTGATACCTGCCCTGATTGAAATGTGATTTTAAAAATATGATAAGGATGTTTAAGAAAAGTGATTAAGATTCAGAAGTGTCTGTGTGTTTGTGGGGTAGTATTTGTAGTAAGCAGTTTGGGGACAGTTTTGTTTCAGAAGCTTGAAGTTGTAGATTAGTAACTGAATAAATTTGACTGTGCGCTTTCAGACAGGTTATTGTCTAGATGATTGTTTTTACTCCGCTTAATTGTTTTACTCCGCTTGCTCTTTAAAGAAAAAGATCACTAAGCCCTGAGGTTTTACACTGTAGGGACAGTAAGTGGAAATCTGTTGTTCCTCTTCACACATGAGCTGCTAGAGTCACTGTCTGTGTGTCTCATTCTTCACCTGTCTGAATACTGCAGAAAGCTCTCGTGTGAGACTGACCCTCGTCTTCCTGTCTCCTCCTCCACAGACGTCAAGCTGGCTCCCACCACAGGAAAGAAGCAGAGCAAGAAAAAGGAGGAGGTGATGGAGGAAGAGGAGGAAGAGTATGTGGTGGAAAAGGTTCTGGACAGACGGGTTGTGAAGGGCAGAGTGGAGTATCTGCTCAAATGGAAAGGATTCTCAAAGTGAGTCGCACATGTCGGCAGAGTTTCCACAGCCATCATTTAAACACATTAGAAGACATTGGAAAAAATGTAACTTTATAGATGGTTATACAAGCAGATTCTGTAGGGCTGCAATAAAAATGCAACTGCAAAAAACAACATGCTGAATACTACAATATGCAAAAATGCTTTTGACTGATTTTATACAGACTTTTTTGATGGATATGCACAGTTGTGATATTGCGATATCATGCAGATCTGTCGTTTAGTGATTTACAAAAATGTTCAATGACAGTAACATCAGTACAGTGTGTTAAGAAACAGAATATCTGAATGCCGTTGGATTGCATTGTCATTTGTAATACACTTTTCTGTCATACCTCTTTAAAACAAATATGTATTGTGAAAAACGCTTAAATTAAATTGAGAAAAATGAAATGGTTTGCTTATAAACATCTACTTACACTTTGGATAAAGTTACATTGAGAGTAATTAACTCTGTCTGGTCATGTGCGTGTGTTCAGTGAAGACAACACATGGGAACCTGAAGATAATCTGGACTGCCCTGATCTCATCGCTGAGTACCTGCAATCTCAGAAGAAATCGACTGAAGAGAAGAAAGATCCGAGTGTAAAGAGGAAAGGAGAGTCAGACACCGATGCTGGAGAAGACAGCCGACCCAAGAAGAAGAGAGATGAGGTAAGACGGCAGCTCTCTCTTTCAGCTGAACCGCTCTGCACATGCTAAACTCTGAAGTATGTGTTCATCTTTTGTAAATCTGTTTTATCTCTATAGTACAGTATATAAATGTGTATTTACAGTTATGCCCAGGGTTTTGTTCAGTATTCTGGGACCCCTGACTGTACATTGCTCTGAGCCCCTTTCCTTTCTAAAAATAGCTTTAAGAAATTGTTGTGGGACCCTCTGTGGCCCTGTTTGTGTATTTGGCAAACTTGCAATCAATTCATGTTATGCATTTTGTCACTATATACCACTAAGCAAAAGTTAAGAAGTGTATATTATCCTAATGCTTTTGGAGGTGACTGTATTTAAAGTCATTGTTGATGTTTCGCAGCAGGACAAGCCGAGGGGCTTCGCACGAGGTTTAGATCCAGAACGCATCATCGGAGCCACAGATTCCAGCGGCGAGCTGATGTTTCTCATGAAATGGTACGTGGTCGACTGATGGTGGATTCTGACAGTTTTGATAATTAGGGCTGCACAGTGTTGAAGAAAAATGTGATATGCAGTACTGTGACACGTGCTCTTTATAATGCTTGTAAAATCAATTTAAATTAAATTCAAGTATAACAACTAATAATTATATAACCAACATACATTTAACATTTCTGTAAAAGAAAAGCATCAGTACAATTTGTGAAAGTGAACAGCCATGTTTAACCGGTACAGTAACATTCACGTCCTAGTCTCTGCCATTTGCATCAACCTCAGACTAGAAATAACTTTATGAAGTATTAAAATCAGTTAGATATTACAGACTATTGCAATATGCAAATTAGTATTGTTTTAATCATTTCAGTATATTGTGCAGCCCTGTTGATAACTGTGGTGTGAAAACAGATTAATGAACCAAATAATGTAAACATTGTGAAGAACTAAACAGTTGTAAGAGTTGAGCTGACCATGAAATAACGAATACAAACAGGCAACTGTCATGTTCATCTGGTGACTGGTTTTGACAGTCAGTCCAGATTCTGGAACTTGCAGAAAGTTTTTCATTGGTGCAGCTGAACCCTGTTTTGATCTGATGTTTGGCACTTAGCAGATGTTTGGTGGGACGGTCGTGTTATATCGTAGTTCATTCTTCTGCCTGTGCTCCACAGGAAGAACTCTGATGAAGCAGATCTGGTTCCAGCGAAGGAGGCCAACGTGAAGTGCCCACAGGTGGTCATCTCCTTCTATGAAGAGCGCCTGACGTGGCACTCGTACCCTACTGAGGAAGAGGAGAAGAAGGATGAGAAGAACTAACCCTGTGAGGGAGGGACAGATGGGGGGTGGGGTGAGATTTGAGGGGTATTTGAGACACGGGCGATGCTGAAGCCCGGTGGCTCTTTCACTCTTATGCTATTAAACCTGGACTCATTTGTTGGAAGCAGCACCAGATGCAGATGACCATTAAAAACAGGAATACTGTATTTCTTTAGTTCTAGTTCTGTTGGATTATGGGAAATGGAGGTGTATGCTATGGTGAACGGCTGATTAGGTATAAACTTAACGCAGTGAATTTTATATAAACACACACATACTTTCTGTATATTACTAACAAGGTCACTTTTCAAGCTTTTTCTTTTTATGTACATACTTTTGTCAGTCCAAACTTGTTAAGTCACCTTAATAGTGAGCAAACTGCCAAGTGGCAGTCTTGCTGTTTTAGCAGTATTTCAGAATTTATATATGTAGTATATATACAGTGTTCTCAAGGTCGTATCTATTTATTCATTCACTGTTTCGCCAGATATATCATGCAGGTAATAATATATAAATGCAGAAATTACAGTGAGCCTCTTTGTTTTTGGCTTGGGTGTAATTTCCATCCAGCATATTAAACTACATTTCCCATAATCCCACACAAACACATATTTTGACTTCATTATTGTATTTTAGCTGTTGCATTTGAAGAGAAGACGTGTTCTTTAGAATCCAGCTTCACTGACTGACACGTTTCAAGTTTTAATATGTTGATTACATGTGCTTGATCTGGTTCATTTATGTATAAGGTGGAAAGTTGCCTGGTATGCTGTTTTCATCAAGTTGTAAAGACACACGAGAACGTACAGCGCAGCTTTTTAAATAAACACTTGTAAAATGTCTGAGCATTTCATAGATCAGATCTCTTAGTGGAGTAAACAAGGTACTCATCTTTAAAACCACATTTGCACCAGCAGAAATATGTAGGTATTGACAGAATACCAGGATTTGAACAGCGTTTCGTTCACATTTTCACAGTATTTGCTATAGTGACGTTCTCTCCGGCTGTGTACCTACATGTCATGCTAGTTGTATTTCTAATCAGTAATGTGACTCTGTTTTCATGATTCTGTAATTGTCTGTCTTTTCTCTTTTATGTGTACTGTTTAACGCATGTTACTTTCTTTTTCGTTTTTTTTCCAGGGGAAATGTTTATTTCATTAAAAAACTTTTTTATTAGTTCTGTTTTAACCTGTGGTTTTTGCACAAAACGTGTTCATTTCATGTTTTTAGATCAAGTTTGGGTTTTGGACAATAGATAAAACAATGTATTAAAAAAACGAAGGACAATAAATAGGTTTTTATTAAAACAAAACAAAAACAATCGCAGCTTGTTCACAAAACAAGTTCACTGCAAAATATTACAAACAATTCAATAGAAAACATTACATGTACATTATTTACAAAGTGTTTGAGAATATCAGCGAAATCAGAATTGTTTGATGAATGAAGGTTAATGATTACAACAATGTAATCACTAATAAACCAATAAATTACATGCTGTCGGATTGAGTCAAAAGTCCTTAAAATTCAGAACCTTGTTATTCAAAAAATCAAGAGAACAATCCTACCCAATTCACACAGTATGAAGGTGCCTAAATTAGGTGTCAAAAACAAAACGATTTTATTAGAGGACAATAAATTAAATTTACTGGATGGGAACTGATTTTAAAGCCACAATCTGTAACTTTTTGCATCTCTTGTGCCCTTTCTGTTTGAAACATAAAATTGAAGGTTACTTTACAGACTTTCCTTTACATGTTAAAATCAAATGAAGCCACAATGACATTTGTTGGGAAATTAGACCTGACAGCTCAAATTATAAATCATAAGTTTACCATTGTGAATCAGGGTAAGGTAAGGAGACTTAAATACATTTTAAATACTGATGCATTGTACTTTGTCAATAACTGATTTTTGTTCATTTTTAACCCAACAGAGTTCAGTATAGGAGCTTTAAGGCAGGACATCAGAGTTTTGAGTTATTTAACTTGAATAACTGAGCATTAGTGTTTGGCATGTTTTAATTCTTGGATCCAAGGAAGTCCGGAGAACTCTTCCATGCATCATTTTACCATGTGCATCTCTAGCAAGTTGTGTCAGTCTGTATTATGTGCTAACACCATCAGTACAGTAGATCTTCAGGGATAATCCCTTGGGTATAAAAATACCCTCCTTGGTGCAAATTCCCAGCTGTGGAAAAACAAACAGGTAAACTCGACAGCTGAGAGCAAATTCCCTGAGCTAGTTTCCATTGGATCGTTTAACATTGTCTCACAGGACTAATGAACATTAGCTCCACCGTAGACCCTTCACTTCTTGTCTTTTCTCCTCTTGTTAAGTTTGCGTCTGGAGTCTGTTCTGAGTGCAGTCGAGCTTCTTCTTTCTTCCTGCATGGTGACGTTGTAGTCGGAGCAGAATGATCCCTGTTCTTCCCTCAGCCTCCCGCACAACTGTTGGTACAAGCTGCTGAGACGCTGCTTCATTTCCATGACTGAGCGACTTACCTCAGAGTTTTCTCTGAGCAGTCTGGCTCGATGGCGTCGCAGGCCGTCCACGCTTCGTTGCAACCCCATCAAGACGTCTAGTTTCCTACGTCTGCAGTTCTGAGCAGCCATTTTGTTTTTCCCCCTGCGGCGTATGTCTCGGATTAGCGTGAGCTGGGCCTCGTTAAGACGATATTTTGCTAGTAGCTGGTTGAACTCGTCAACAGGTGAGTTTACAATAATCGCAATAGGAAACGGGATATTCATCAAGCGTGCGCGTTTCTCATCCCGGCCGGACAGCTGCTCCAGCTGCTTCTCCTTCAGCGGTTCATCTAAAGAGTGTGTTGGAGATTTCTTCTGAGTGCAGGTTCGAGGCTGGTTGTAGGTATGATCATGTCCAATGTTCTCAAGCCAAGGAAGATGATGAAACTGCCTGGCTTCCAAAAAACTTGTGTGACACATTTTGGTTTCTTCTGGCATATGGCCACCAATCGCTCCTTCTTCTTCCTCTTCCTTGATGCGGATGAACGCCACAGCCCCTTCCTCAGGGATCAGGTTAGAAGATGGACTGGAAGGTGTTGAGGAACATGAAGATGATGAGGAACTAGAAGATCCAGATCCACTCGGGGAAGCAGGACTTTGGCTGTAGTTCAGGGATAATCCAGAGTCAGAATCTACTCGGGTTCGCTCCCCAAACTGAGGAAACTGATCTTGGCTGAATTCCTCCAGAGCCAAATCCATTAAACCGATCTCATCAAACATAGCTTCATCCAACAGAGGATCTAAATGGCTTGACAGGTTGTGTTGGTCAAACAATGTACCTGGTAGGTAGTTACTGCCAGCTGAACTATTTATACCAGGGGTTAGAAGAATATCTATGATGTCAGAGTTTTCAAAAGAGCTGTTTACATTAGAAACCGTCTCCAGGCTGGTATTTTGGTTGTTTAGGCAACAGGTGTTTTCCATACCGTTTGTGTTAGGGCCGACAGTGGATGCTGGCAGAGTTGCTTGGTGAAGGCTAACATCCTGGTGAATAAAGTTTTCCATGGATCCAGTATTCCTGTCTGATTCACTGATATTGTGGCGAGAATTGTCTGTTGTTCCAGCTGTATCCATTTCCTGTAAAGATTACAAATAAAGTAACTGAATAAGTTTTCAGACTGCCAGAACAATAAACCATATGGCCGATGCATTCATGAAGCATGAAAGAAGATGGTTGCCATTGGTTACCTGCGACTCCATGACGGCCAAAACATCTTGCCATTGTTGCTCCAGGTTGAACGTGGAATCCAGTTCAGATAACAGTGGCCTCTGGAACTGGAATCCATGTTCTTCTGCATTCTGTCCATCAGAACCTGTCGACTGAACGAGTCAAAACATTAGACAAATCTAGCACACACTGGAACAGGTTAAAATGCTGGTTCGGTATTAATTTTACCTCTGGATCATCTCCTAAGGAGAAGTTATCATGGATGAGACGCAAGCACTCTTCAACGGAGAGAGAAGTGTCCTCCCTCAAACCTAAAAACTGAGAGAAAACCAACAGGGTTTAATAAAACTCTTATCACTGTTATCTGTCATGGTCAGATTAAACCACACATGCTGTTCTGCTCTGTAATGTGGAAAACCTTTAACGTCAAGTAAACAAACAGCGTTTAGCTAAACAACCTTTGTTAGTTAATACATTTAGTGCTAAAATCTGTTTTATACACCTTCATTTACGCATCACAATAATTGTTGAGTGTATCCGGAGTCAAATAAATTCCACACAAACACAAATTCAATACTCAATATGCATATTTTTATGCAAATATACTCTGCAGGACACTGTTTCCTGCAAATATGATATCATAAATTATACTCATATCATGCTCATATCACAACTTATTTAACTAAGTATTTGAGAAATTGTAAAGTAGCTGTTGCAGCGGAGTTTAAGTCTGGATCTAAATATCTTTTATTGGTGCCCTGTTGTAGATGTTCACTTGCTGCATCATACCTGCACATTCTCTTCAAACATCTGGTTGTGAAATGGGTTTGTATTTCTCCAGCTGTCCACCATCATCTCATCTTCCTCCTCATTAAAGAGCTGGAGAGGTTGGCCTCTTACGTTCTCCAGCTGCTCCTGCTGGAAGTTCTGCTGAGGTTCCTGTTCCCACAGGAGAGACACACCTGCATCTTCATCCTGCAAATAAACAATCAGAATCATCACTACAGTCTCACACTCCAAAATAAGTACAAAAAACATTCCATCACCAGTTTATTACGCTTTAAATTTTAAAGAATGTTTTTAGTATAAGCTGTAGTAACATCTTGTTTGCCTATGTTTCCAGTAATAACAATTACTTTAAAGTTTTTCAAAAGATGTGTTCACAACATGTTCAAACATAGTTTTTGATGTTGTAGTAACGCTTGGTTAGAATCACTTAACTAAACTTTTACATTTTTTAAAAATTTTTCAAAAACTTAAGAATAACATCTATATATATATATATAATATTAAAAAAAATGCTCTACCAACATTACTGCAAGAACAGTTTTTGATAACTTTGAGAGAACTTTTAGAGAATGTTCTGAGAATGTTCCCTGTTAGCTGGAAATTTAGTTCCCTGTTAGCTGCTCTATTTTTTGTTAATGTAACTTCTATATGAACCCAAACATATTAAGAAACTCATTGACCGCAGACAGCTTTTGGATAAACACACTTAACATTTCTGTTCTAAAGAGGGATTAGTGAAAGCGACTGGTCTCTGTGTCATTTGTTTCGGAAGTCCCCTTAAACTCCAGAGACTGCTGTGATCCAAGTGGCAGCTAATGTGTTTTGTTTAGTAGTGGGAATTACGACCCAAGCCTTCCTGGTTATGGTTAGGATTAGGTCTTCACACACTGTCTGTTCAGTAGCAGACACATTCAATAGCCGGTAAACAGCGTTGCGAAAGTGTGCATGACTCCTCAAATGACAAAACAAGCCAGACTGCTGCTGGAGATGCCAAACTTCAAACATACACGCTTAAACATATCTGTACTCAGACTTCTAGTGTGGGGTCACAACAAGCCTGTCCAGTCAAGACCAGATGACCGTGTTAGAAATCTTTGTCAGTGGTTTTTGCACCTCTCATATACAGCTAACAATCTGAGGTTGAAAGAACATTTTTGTAATGTTTCCATTATGTAACAAAAACATTAAAAAGTTCTAATAACATTCATTGGTTATATGAACTTTATCTTTTTAATTCTCTTTTTAAAATGTTTCATTAACAACTTAAGAATAACATCTGTTATATATATATATATATATATGATATATAAAAACATTCTACTAACATTACTGCAAGAACTTTTAGAGAATGTTAACCAACGTTTTGAGAATGTTTTCTGTTAGCTGGGTGGCTTCTCTTAAACTCACAGGTGCTGAGCTAACTTGTACAGCAGTCACCAAATATAAATTATATCTGTAAAAATCATGTAACTAAGATCCTGCCACCAAATGTGTCTTTATGTCTCACATTATTATATTTTCATGCTTCAGTTAAACAGTCTGATCAGGTAACATCACAGGCAGTCTGTAAGTAAATGTGTCACATGGGCCAAAACTGCAGCATGTTGAACATACCAGAGTAAGAAACAAGTCAGCCGTTGGTTCAGAAATAGCCAGATGGATCATGTGCATGGAAACATGTCAAATCTGATCTGGTCTGTACATGTGGAAACTTGAAAAACACACAGCAACTGTTGCTAAGTGCAGGATCCTTACTCAAGAAGAGAAGTCAATAGCTTCAGACTGTGTATAAACCCATAGATGTGTGTGTTCTTGT
The DNA here is from genome assembly GCA_036877525.1 of Chromobotia macracanthus. Classification (NCBI taxonomy): domain Eukaryota; kingdom Metazoa; phylum Chordata; class Actinopteri; order Cypriniformes; family Botiidae; genus Chromobotia; species Chromobotia macracanthus. The sequence goes on from JAZGTH010000103.1 coordinate 1,221,792, forward strand.
TTATCTACCATTGTGGGGACCAAAAACCCCACAACAATGGTAAAAGTCACACATACACCTACATTGTTGGAAACTGATTATTAAACACATTAAATGGTGCTTTTTGAAAATGTAAAAATGCAAAAACGGTTTCTGTGAGGATTAGATTCAGGGGTAGGGTGAGGGGACAGAATATGCAGTTTGTTCAGTATAAAAGTCATTATGTCTATGACAAGTACCGAGCAAAGCATAGAAAGGTGAGTGTGAAACTTAAAAAGCGCCACTTAAAAAACAGAAAGTGAAAAGCTCATTTTACAAATTTCCCCAGCTTTACCACTGAGTTCATACATGGCCTCAGAAAGCCCTCAGTCTGCTGTGGGTCCATGTGATCAACCACCTCATCAGTTCCTGCATATAGTTTCACTTTTTTATGTTTAGATAAACTGAAAAGGCTTGACATCTGATAGCATAAGCAAACAGCTACTGTTATATCACTGTTGAGTCTGCTGTTGGTTTTATTCTTTACTATTCTGACAAATCAGTTTAATATAGTAAGCCAGTCTAGATGTTCAATGTTTTTATTAACTTATTAGCATCTTGGATTTGGGGGGTGTTACTTGTGGTTATTTGCTGTTATTGTCCTGCTCATTTAGAGCTTAACAAATCTCCCTACAACTTTTTACAATATATAAACTATAGAACACAGAGCAGCCCCATTACCCAGAACCCTCTGGGTTTCATGAACCTCTCACAGTCAGTAGAGCACAACAAACATCATGCAACAGTTAAATAACAAGCGAAGGGGAAACCCAGCCAGGCATTCTGTCCTAGAGTCCTATCAGATGTCTGAGGTTGCTTAACGCTCCGCTGTACAGTTCCTCGGGGCAAAAATAGGGACACACTTCTGTCCAGCTCAAAAACAAATCAGCCAGCACAAGACATTTCTGATGTGGTGCCAGTGTTGTTTGGGTGCATTTATAGGCCTGGAATTAGCATGTGAAGTGTGCTTAATATGGTTTAGTTATTTATGTTTGTGCACTATTTTGATTAACTTAAAAATAAACATTCTGTATAGTCATCACCCAGAGTGTGATTTCTTTCCATTTGTACTAACCCAGAGGTGTCTAAACTCAGTCCTGAAGGGCCAGCATCCTGCAGAGTTTAGCTCCAGTCCTAATCAAACACACCTGAAGCACCTAATCAAGGTCTTACTAGGCAGACTAGAAACTTCCAGACAGCTGTGTTGAGGCAAGCATTGCAGGACAAGCATTTGCAAGCTTTTGTGTCTGCAGGACACTGGCCCTCCAGGATCAAGTCTGGACACCTCTATACTGACTATATCCAGAAACCTATCCCTGTAATTTCAGCTGATAAAATATCAGCTCATAACCTGAAGATTCAAAGGCAAAAGACTTCCTTCATTTCTAAGTGTGGAACTCAGCTTAAAAAAAGTCAGGTGTAATGTTTGATCTTTCTTACTGAATAACTGTTACACCTACAGAATGTGCTTTAAACATGCTTGAACAGGAGAGAAATAAAATCCACAGAAACTTATAATAGTTTACAAAAGTGAAGAACATGTTAGATGGTTGTGCTGCACGTTAATAGCACAACTGTGAAACTTCACTTCAAAAAGCTGTTAAAACAAGCATATGGCAGTCAAACACACTGGCATGGAGGGTGTTGGTAGCAACAACTTCTCGTCCCAAATATTTACTTCAGCTATTATGTAAGAAACCGCAAATACAGGTTTAGCAGAAGAAGTGATTTTTCATCTCACCTCTTTAAAGAGCTCATCCTGGTCTAGATGATTCAGGACTCTTGACGCATGTCCAACAGCTCCATTATCATCAACCATGTCATATCCCAGTTCTCCTCCACTTCCCAACCTCATGCTCAGTTCTGATGGGTCCTCCACATCTTCTAGTCCACCATCCTCGAGGAAACCCATCTGAGATGGAAGGGACACTCCATTCTCAGGTTCCTGGTGGACCAGCCAGGCTTCAAACTCTGTTGCTGGAACCTGCAGATGATCTAGAGAGCGAACCCAACTCATCAGCCTGCGGGCTGAGAAGAACCCAAGATCTCCATCCAGATCCATGCTTTTTGGGTGGAGGTTATATCCATCCAGCATGTTTTGAAGATTGCGGAACTGAGTCTGAGTTACAGTTGAACTTGGGCCCAGTAGGATTCTGCCAAGAGGCGGCAGGTAAGGATCCACGTCCACGCGCATCCCAGCCAGACTGAGAAGAATAGCCACCTGGATCAGCCCCTCTGTGAAGTACTTCTTCAGGTCCAGCATCATCCAAACCAGCGCAAGGGACAAAGCCCCGTCCCAGTGCAGTGTGTGAGTTTAAAACTCCCAAAAGAAGTAAAAGTTACACCCAGTTTTTTACTTCATAGGAAAAAGGATTGTGTCCTGGAAAACCGAGAGGAAGAGAGGAATCATACAGCGTTTGAATTAAGTGTGACGTTTAAAGCTGCAATCTGAAAATGAAAAAATGAACAAAAATCAGTTCTGAGCAAGTACATAACAGATCAGTGTCCAAAACTGTTTTCTTTTCTTTACCCTGATTCACATGGTAAGTTTATAATAATGATTTATAAATTGATTTCCCAGCAAATGTCAGTTTGGCTTCATTGTACTTCAACATACGTGATGTAAACTGCAACTTTATGTTTTAAACAGAGATGGCGCCAGAGAGGCGAAAGTTACATATTGCAGCTTTATATAATGTACGATACAAATTACATTGACGACAGGAAACGTGAAAAGACAAATGTGAGTTCATTCAGGTGGGAGTGAGGTCGTGATATGAGAGAATAAGTCGTGTTATCTTCATAAGAGATTTACGCCCATCATAAACATCACGACAGGTCCGCTTGACCCACTTGTTATGCATTTCCTTCAAACAGGACAATCTGAGTCACATCATGGCGCAATCCAAACATTTCCTGTGAAATAAATATGTCGACTGCATCATAAAACGAAATAAGCCAAAAAAAAGTTACGTAAAGCTGGCAAGCAGAAGTGAAAACCTACAGAAAGGGTTTAATATCCGCCATCAAAAGAAAGAAAAACATTACATAGTTACACTGCTGAAATACAGACACATTACTGAATAACTTCAGATTTAAATCAGCTCGCACAATTTCTAAACTATATCCAATATATTCACAATGTCCAGTTACGCATTTATTTCAAGTCAAACGCAATTTGTTTACCTTGCATACGAGAGAAAGTTCATGGAGGCACTAGAAGCTGCTTTCGGATGATGTGAATCACACAGACTTTACATGCACACTAACAGTGCGACTGTATTTATAGTGAGCGGGGAAAGTGACGCTCTCCGCCCGAAGTGACGCGTCGACGCGCGTCGCGACTTTCGGTTTTCCTCGCGCTCGGCCCGTCGGCCGGTGAGGGTTTGTTTTGTTTGTTCATTTTCCCGACGAGCAGAAAGCTTTCCTCTCTTTATACCTTCATCACAGCTCTTATAACATGCGTATATGTTTAACTAACATTTTATCCCTGTTATTTTATTACTATTACGGCATGTACACGCGTAATAATACTGTATAATCTTAAACTCTTATAATCTGTAAAATGTGTACAGTTTATACTATTCTATATTGTTCTCATATTGAAACAGGGTAAACTTTTGAAGTTCGTGCCATTTTGTCTGCATTATGAAATAATAAAGCGTATTTACAACAAGCTCACGGACGAGGTGACGTCACGTCGTGACGTTCTTCATGTGAGTGTGGGAGGAGCTTAATCATTCGCTCGCACTTTCAAGAGATAACAAGCAAAAATCATATAAATGCGTTAAAAAAAGTCTTTTGTATTTACTCTCTGCATCTGTTGCGTCAATTAGGTTACCAAATAAAGCATCTGAAAGCATCTGAATTGTGTTCACAGAGCATGAACGAATGAACGACGTGTTTGAGCCAACATGGCGGCCGTGCGGCTGCAGTTGCAGATCCGCCCCGTGAGTCAGAGGCCGTCATGACTGTCCACGTCAACACGAGCTAACATGGACTGCGCGGCGCTGGTAATGATGTGTGTCTTTAATCTCCGTTTTCATGTTTTTCACTCACTGTCACGCTGAAAGAGCGGATCGGTTGGGTTTATTAGCCCGTGCACGGTTCATATATTGAAATGCATGGAGAAAAGGACTCGCGACAGTAACTATTTGCGCCTCGTATTATCGCACGGCTTAGCGTGCTAACTTGGAAGTATATTTAAAGGTGTTCAACTACGGGACATCTCGTGTCGCAAACCTCCGTGCATGCGTTTTCTCTCGGGAAAACAAAACGGTTCATGCCCGAAACCGGAAAATGTAGGAGAAATCAGGAGCGCAAATCTATCCCATTATTCTCTCACATTATATATTGCAAATTATATGAATTGTTTTATTATATGAATCGTTTGTACCGGTTTTCCACACGCACTGGAAGTTTGCTCTGGAAGTTTTTCCGGGATGTGATTCGGGACGCGGACGCCACGTCCTCCGCGCGTCTCAGACGCGCGCGCGCTCCGGATGGTGCGCGTGATCGCTTCCACAGGTGGACGCTTGGATCGGATCTGCTGCGATCGGACACGATGAGTGTGACAGCTTCACTATGTGAACACCACATTGTGTTTTTTATCAGACAAAGCTTTTAATAGATGCGCTTTCAGCCTGTGCGTGTGAATACGGTGACAGGGAGGTCAGGTTGATATCACAGGTTATCCAGGGTGGGGTTGCCTTGTTGAGCCTGAAGGTGTGTATTGAGACAGATACACTATTTCATTAAATACATACAATGACAAACAGGATCCTCTTTCATAATTCTCCAGCAGATGGGCTGAGAAGTCTTCTCCTCTGGTCTCCTCTGGTCTCCTCTGTTCTCTGGGCTGAAGTTCTGTGATACACTCGGGCTCTGATGCACAGGTAGTCAGTGCATGACAGAACTTTGGCTCGGATGGACCCGGTCGATGGAGCGGAGCCCCAGAGTCAACAAACAACCTGGTCTGGCTGAATCTTTTATTTTTTTAATAGCCTTTTGTCTGCTTTATGTGGTTTGGGGTTTTGGGATCATAGAGGCTGTGTTTGTAATGAATATGAGCGATGTTCATGAGATGAAGAACTTCACTAACACTGAATGTTAATGAGTCACTTTAATATTGATGTATGTTGTAACCAGGAACCATCGCTGTACACGGTGAAGGCCATCTTCATCTTAGATAATGATGGAAACAGACTGCTTTCAAAGGTGCATAGAATATTTTTATCCTCCTTTATTCTTCTGTTACATGAGATATCTGATATTATTTTATTTTAAAAACCCAGCTAACAGGGGCGTTCTTAGAATGTTGGCTAACGTTCTTTCAAAGTTCTCTCCAAGTTGTTAGTAGTAGGACAGATTTTTAACTTTATATATCATATATATAAAAAACCGTTATTCTTAAGTTTTAAGTGGAAACATTACAGAATTAAAAATGTTTAAATAATGTTCTTATAACCAAGCAATAATGTTAATACAATGTCTGAAAAACTGGATGTTTTCAATCTTCCTAGAACATTAAAAATGACATTTTTAAAGTTTCTGTTACTTGTTAGGGAAAATGTTAGGGAATCGTTCTTACAACCTAAAATGTTAGCTGGAGAGTTACTAAAGATCAGATAATTTCCAGACATAAAGATGGTTGCAGTGATTAGTAATTGAGAAGCCATTATAAACACTTATAATTCTTTATATTGTTTGTATTATTGTGCTACTGGTTTAGTTTTAGACGTAATGAAACACACCTCAACCAGATAATCCAGGTGTTTGTTTTCATTTGATGGTAGGTGTGTTAGAACCGGGTTAAAATTCAACTCTGCAAGAGGGCAGATCTCAGGCAGAAGAGATCTCCTTTATAATGCACCGCTGAGCCTAATAGAGATGAGACACGTTTAGACATGAAAATATAGAAATATGACTTATGAATCACCATTAATGTGCCATTTAACATGATAACTTTGCAATTTCAGTACTATGATCCCGAACTCTACCCCTCCATGAAAGAGCAGAAGAATTTTGAAAAGAACATATTCAACAAAACCCATAAGGCCGACAGTAAGTTGAAAAATATTAAGAAGCGTGTTGCATTTTACTAATCAATACTGTCAGATGATTTCTCACAGTAACGAAACAATGCTGGCTGCTTTGTGCTCCCAAATTAAAACCTAAGGCAAAACTGATTTGCAGTAGTTTGTGTTTACAAATTTGCCCTGGGGTCTAGAGGTCAGATTACTGGGAAACGGGGGAGACTCTGGTAGAGTTCATGGATGTTTCTGTCACCTGCGCTGTGGGGTGGGAAAACCAGACACCAGGGCAACAAAGCCACCCTGATCAGTTCACCTGTTTTAAGACGCTCAGAATACACACCTGTATTTGTCTCTAAAAGCTGAAACCAGTGAAAGGTGAAACTGTCTGAGCCTGATTAAAGTTCATTCTTCTGTGAGATGCTCTTCAGTTTGAATGTATTGTTATATTTTCTTGGGTAAAAAACAGAAACAGCTTCTGATGTAGAGATGTTATGTTTCATATCCGTTATCAGACACCTGCACATTTTGAACATCAAGCACTGATCTGTAATCAGCTTTCCCACATAACAGTGAACAAATACAAAACCCGAAACTGATTCTAGATCAGCACTTGACATGTTATGTGGGTTGCACTTATGGGCCAGTTGTAGAGGAAGTTATCTGATATGTTTGTATCTCAGTATACACATCCTTTAGTCATAATGTCTTTCAGTGATCTTCATTAGCAAACACTGATGTATGTATTTATCTGATTATTTAATAGGCATATAATGTAATGGATTAGATTTGTAACTTATGTCTTCTAATTGCTTTTCTCTGAATGCAGATGAGATTGCCTTCTTAGAGGGCATGACAATAGTCTACAAGAGCAGTATAGATCTGATCTTCTATGTAGTGGGCAGTGCCCAGGAGAATGAGGTAAGGCCTTTATGCAAATGAGCTGGCTTGTGATTGGTTGAAGTGTGTTTATGGTGCAGCCATTGGTCGTGTCAGTTACTTTGCATGCGACAGCAATACTGTGTATTATGGAGAGTCTTGATGCTGGTCAACCATCAGATATTTGAATATGTTTATATACTAGGATACGGATCAATAAAAGTCTTGCTTTCTGTCTCTTTTTGTATATTTTTATTCAGCTCATGCTGATGGCGGTGTTGAATTGCTTGTTTGAGTCACTCAGTCAGATGTTGAGGTGAGTTTATACTACAATATCAATTAAGGAGACGTTTTGAAAAACATTAACATGCTTATTTCATACAATAAAAGTAAATCAACTTTTCTAAAGTGCTAAACTTTCCACTGTTGTGTTTTATAAAGAAATTCATACGTGTAAAACAACATCAGCTCGCGCAAATATTGACAGATTTGTATTTTTTGACAAACTATGCCTTTAAGAGCAGTTCTAATGGCATCATGTGTCATTCTAGCTGCTGATTGGCTAATTCATGTCAGAATTCTCTGAATTTTTAGCATGCAAGGTTTGCTGCTTCTCCTGCGGTTACCATAGAAACTGGTGGAGGCGCAGCAAAAATGAACAATTGTCACCATCCTGTTCTCTAATCAGCACGCTGTGTGTTTGTGAAAACCGTAGCAGTACAAGCACAGTTATATCCGTTAACAGCATGTGACAGAGATCAGGTGCATGTGCAGGTAGAATCTGCAGTCATGTGTTAAAACACATTAAAACGTGAGATGTTTGGGTCTTCTCTAACAGAAAGAACGTGGAGAAAAGGACTCTGCTGGATAACATGGACGGCGTGTTCCTGGTGGTGGATGAAATCATTGATGGAGGGTAAATAGACACTCCTGAATAATATCAAAGTCCCTTTAAGAAAGTCTCTGCACTCGGCGGCCATCTTTGAAACGCCTCCTGGCAGCTATTTCAGTCATACAAGACCAAGTTCTGTCTACTTGAATGAAGGAAGACAGATATCTCCAAAATCGCTGGCTGAGATTACAGTATATTTTAGGCTATTAAAACTGAGATCAGTGGTGATATAAATTCTGTTTTTGAAGCTCAAATTGGACTATAAAAACGAGTTTTCCAGATCGCTTTAGCTGCTGCGTATGCGCAAAGACTGTCAAGAACCTCGTGACACTGTACAGAACCCCTTCCCCAGAGAATGGTACTGTTTATTGATTGGCTCAGTTTGTAAATTTTACACTCTTATGTTGCTCTTTCATTTGTTTACAGGGTAATTCTGGAGAGTGACCCTCAACAGGTCATGGAGAAGGTCAACTACAGGGTAAGAGAGCAGATAAACAGAAGCAATATCTTTCATTACATAATCAGCTGACTGTGTTTGCACTGTACACCGTGAGTTTTGCTGAGAGCTCGATTTCAAGTCTTATGAGACACAAGAGACGGTCTCAGATTTAACAGCCAGGCTGCAAGTCAGCAAAATGTCTAACTTCCTGTTTTAGCTAGATCCCCTGTTTCCTGTGTGAATGATTTCCTTCACAACACCTCAGCACTTTACTTTATTATGACAGGAAGCCGCTCTCCCAGCTAACAGGGAACATTCTCAGAACGTTGATGAACATTCTCCAAAAGTTCCTCCAAAGTTATCAAAAAAATGCTTGCAGTAACATTAGTAGTACATTTTTATGTTACATACTTCAAAAATGTTATTCTTATGTAGTTAGTGGAGCGTTTAAAAACATTACAGAATTAAAAAATGTTTTAATTAAAATGAATATTATATTCATTTTAATTAAAGCATTAAAATGAATACAATGTCTAAAAAACGTTCCTAGCACGTTCAAAATCATATTTTTAATGTTTTTGTTACTTAATGGAAACGTTAGGGAAATGTTATTACAGCATGGGCTCAGTTTCAGCTGTGTTGGGTTTTGGTTCAAGTTTTAACTGGAAGAATTAAAGTGTGGATGAATAGCAGGGCTGATGTATCCGGTTCCATTTGATTTCATTACATTCATTTGAATGTAATTCACTTTTGCTTTAACTTAGTAGTTGTTTCCCATAAACACTAAATGTCGCCTCTCTTGCCCTCAGTGCGGGTCAGAGCAAGCGTTGGGCTTTGTCCTTTTTGATTACATCACTGGAAACATGGAGGGCCAAGCAGAGAGACGGCAGGTCTTGTAGCCCTTCCATGTAGTGAGAGAGAGATGAGGGTGAGAGAGGGCAGGTAACTGCATGGCATGCGCGAGTGTGTATGAGGCTCAAAAGAGGAACCGCTGTAACAGAAGCAGCCGATCAATACTGAGCAAACATCTCGCAGCATCTCCAACGTCTGACCATGAAGCTTCTGTTGTGGAGAACAGTGATTCACATGAGCTCTGATTTACTAATTCACACAAGTTAGTTTATATGTACTTCATATAGAAATTATTTCTGGCGCATGATTTTGGTATAACAGTCGTTGCTGTGCTGTGTTGTTGACCTCTCACCCTCTCTTCAGCACAGAGTAACTGTGTGAAGCATTTTGCACAATGTTGCCTGTCTCTGTTGGTCTGTGTATGTGGTTTCATTTAGTAACCACAGTCTCTCTGTATTCTGATTGTTCTACAGGCAGATGACAATCCCTTATCAGAGCAGAGCGTGGCACAGGTACAGAGCACAGAAATACACAGAGAACACACACAATTCTGCTTTCTTTCCCCCTGTATGATAGTATGTTTTCTTTTCTGTAACCATCATTAACACCTGTGCTAATTTATGCTTATTCTAACCTTTACCACTAACTCCAGCACATCACAGAGAAACTGGCTATCACCACTAATGTAAGTGCATGAACACTCACATGTTCACCTGTGCTGTGGTAACTGTGCTGAGCTGTGCACGCATGCGCATCTAGTCCGATAACCTTTAATTTTTTCACGAATAACAACGAGGCTGTGAGAGATAGGAGTTTATTAAACATTATAAATGTTTATTTAAATAAAATCCTGATTAAAAAAAATTGACGTGATTTAAAAATGAGACGTAAGCTAAAAGCTTGCAGTGTTGCGGGTACGATATTGTGGTTTCATGCGCCACCTGGTGGCTACAATATGAAGTTGTTCTGACTCCTGACTTTGTAGTTTTATTGTTTAGGGCAAGCGCCTCATTTTTGTTCCGCAGTCACTACAATGCACAGATTCAGCAAAAATATAATTGTTTCATTTAAATTATATTGTTTATTAGGCAAATACTGTGAAGTCTGAGAAGACATCAATTAACATGGTGTTGCACAGAAATATTGCCTTGATTTAGTGCAGGATTCAATTACCCAGCTTATATCAAAAATAAATGTAAAAATCATGTTTTATTAACTGATTGACAACTAATTTCACTCTGTGGGACACATTCACGGTTGTAACTGAAGATCTGTTTTATTTTTTAGGTGTTACAGTCGGCCAAGGAGCAGATCAAATGGTCAATTCTGAAATAAATACTTTTCTGAAGGATAAAGTAAATTATTACAAGGGAATTTCTTTTATATTTTAATAAGATGTAATTTAATTCATTATAGGACAGTTGCATATCATGTTTAGCTTTTTGTAATTATGCATATTTATATGTTTTTGTTAAAGATGAAATGAGGTTATTTCTCAAAATACAAAGACGAATTTACTAATCGGGTTCTGGGCAAAATATTAGCCATGCAATACACAGTTACATGTCTATTTATCTACAGCAAAGGAAATTTAGATTTTTTTTAAACATAAATTGTGAGTGATATTCATGTACAGATGAGATACAGTCAAAGTTTCATCACAGTTTAACCCATATGAGTGTCTGTACTGCCTTTTTATATTCATGTAATTTGTACAACAAAAAAAGGAAAGGTGCAGAGTTGTGTTACACTACACAACATAAAAACATGTCACAAGCATATTTCTGTTTAAAATTAAAAATAAAACCAGTTAATGTAGATGTTACCACATGAAAAACTATTTTTACTCTATCTGACAGAAACCTGTACGACGTTTATTGCTTAAAACACACTAATGATGTTACTATGAGTCAATAAAGATATTATTATAATATTTGTCTGGCAAGCCAATAAAACAAACTCTATGTGCTATAGAAATATAGTGAATTATAGAATGTAGCAAAAATAAAAATCTTTATGTTTTGGTGCTACAGAACAGCTATAAATAACCTTTCAAAACATTTTGTTTTCTAGACATTTGGCTTCTTTACATCTAATGTTTATTTTATTTAAACCATGTTTTTCAAACTAATACTTTAAATGAATAAATATGGTTTTAATAGAAGTTGTGTACTCGTTTCTTTCTCTTTGAACAAAACCTTGGCATTGAGGCTATTTCTCTATTGGTGAGAGAAGATGTCGCGTAGACCAATCAGATTTGGTTAATCATGAAACATTCACATAACATGCATGCATAATGAGGAGGGTGTGGCTTGGTCAGCCATTGGCTGGCGTAGGCCAATGAGAAGTACAAAAGCGAGGCTCCACCTCCCCGGGATGAAACCAGTTGTACGTCTGGGGTCAAATTGTCAAGACGTGATTGGTCACAGAGTGTGACGTAAAATGTGGGCGTTGACCACGGGGGTGAACATTTAATAGCCAATCACAATTGATTGCGTCTTTTTGACTGAGCTTACAATTAAAACTGGCGAATAAAGACCGGCAGCAATATAATAATGCTTCAGTTTTAGTTCATTCGTTCATTTGTGTTTTATTATAAATGACTAATGATGTTTGTAATTTAGTTTTAATTAAACAACTACGGCTGTCTGGGAATAGTCTTGTTAAATAGTTTAATATTGGTGGTATCAACAAACAGGGACTTGTAATCATAAAAATATTGTCATATTATCATCACGATAAACTCTTCCGGTCTTAAAATATAAAGCAGACTTTATTTTCATAACGACAATAAAACGTGTGTTATAAATGTAAAATAAACCATAAATATAGACCAATGCGTACAATCAAATACAAATACAACAATAAAAATAAACTTAATTGTGTCTATTACTGGTTTGTTCATTATGAATCAGGTTGTTTGGTCTTACTATTCAGCGTTGGAAAGAAACAAAACAAAATTACAAAGACCAAATCTGATTACATTTATAATATTTATTAAGTAGGTTCTCATACACCATTACAAAAAAGTTAATGACTCGGTGATGAACACGATTATCTTTCGAAGAAAAAATAAAAATAAGATCTCCATGAACTTATTGCGATTATTGTAGTGTTGTGTGACGTAGAAATGTTACATGCAGTTTAATTAATATAAGAGCATGAAGCTGCACGTAATCCTAAAACAACGATAAAGTTTAGAAACATCTTTAAAATGTATGAAATCTTGTTTAAAATAGTTGAAATCAGATAATAAGTAAACAAAGTAAATGAATCATTTACTTTGCTCATCATTACTTGAATCATCATTACTGTTTAGCTATAAAGTAAACCTTATAGCTAAACAGCAATAAGTAAACAAAGTGTTCAAACTTTGTTTATAATAAAGTGATAATACAGTGTTCAAACACACGGGCTTACTGTATATGGTTGACAAGATATTGAGTCTTGTACATGCATGCTTTACAAATAGCTATATATATATATACATTATATAAACACAAATGCATATATTTATATTCAACATATATTCAACATCCATGTCCGTCCGGAAAGCTACAGTGCAAATGTTTATAATTAAGGCGTTTTTATAAAAAAATAAATGATGAAATGATTGATGAAAATACCAGACAGACTTAATATGAACCATCACGTGACAGAAATCTGTTAGTTGTAATAAAACTTAAACCCTTAAACTTAACACGTGTATATGAAACAGAAAGAGGTTAGAAACGTTTGCCTCCCAACACATAAATAACTTTCATTTGTAAGAGGAACATGATGGTCCACGCAGAGATGAATGATGGTGCTGTATTTGTCTATAGCACCATCTAGTGGAAAATTGTAAACATACACTTTCCTTTACAAAAACACACAAGCTCGTTTCTCAAATCATTAGGAACATGTAAGTTTTTAACATCATTGTGCAGAATCTGTTATTGCAAACATTTTCATCATCCAGATCCATCATGTCTTCAAAGTGAAGAAGAGTCTCCTTCATCAGCCAGAGATCAGCCAGAGATCAGACAGAGATCAGACAGAGACACGTTTCCTCCTGGACTTTATCTTACAGATCTCCGTCCACAGTTTTGCCATTAAAACTGATTCAGTTTCCTCAGTACTGAGTTATTTATTGGCTTGATCATTTATAAAGCAAAACACGATCTTTCATGTATATTATCATTTATTCAGCAATAATCATGGAGCTGCCACGTACACTTCAGCTTACAATTGTAGGTTGTAAGAACATTCCCATAACGTTTCCATCACGTAACAAAACGATAACAAGTGTTACTTTGAAAGTTCTTGAAGACTTCAATTTTGTAGATGTTGTATTAACGTTATTGAATGGTTGTAAGAACGTTTTTCAAACATTTGTCATTTTGTGGCCTTTGAAAACGTTCCACTAACAATTTAAGAATAATGTTGTTGATATATATATGACATATAACATTAAAATATTATGTTATGTAACGTTATTGCTAGAACGTTTTGATAACCTTAAGAGAACGTTAGCCAACGTTCTGAGAACGTTCCCTGTTGGCTGGGACAAGATTGTGAACAGATCCTTTAGCACAGCAGCAGGGAGGTGAATTCAGGACCCTGGACAGCAGCCAGTGTTAGTGGCAGCTGTCAGTCAAGTGTGAGGCTATATGAGCACCACAAACAGCAGCACTTGTTCTGTGTGTGGGTTTGACTCTGTTCAGTCATTAAACACACACAGAACATTACTGAAGATGTGAAGACACAGGTTCATGCGATGAAACATCTTTCCCAACAGAGATCCAGACTGTAACAACACACAGCTCTGAAAGAACCACAGCTGCAGGTCTGGATCTCTGTCTTCATATGTTACTTCATATGATTGATTAAATGACTCTTGCTCAGGCCGGTGGTAACACAGAGAAAGATTTTGTCCCCTTAAGATCACTCTGTGGTCATGATATTCACCAACCTGACCGCTTTACCTCTACACAGCATAAGCTGAAGGTTCAGAAAGACTGGCCCAGACTTGAAGAGAGATGACAGCACATCATATTAATCAAAACCGAATCTGACTCTCAAAACTAATAAATGATCAAGGGGTTCAGAAGCAGTGACGGGTCACATGCTCGCCCATAATGGACATCAATGACATCTGGGGAGCACCAGCAAGAGCAGGTGTCATGTTGTTTCTATACATCATCAGAGAGTCAGTTGGCATACAGTGAGACCTTTGAACTGTAACTCATATGTCACTTGCTTGGCATAGTTTCAATGTTACAGCCAATGTGTTTGGAGTTAGTGAACAGACAGATGGAGAGGTGAGGGTGAGCAGGGAAAGATTATGGAGTGGTGATTGTACAAGAAAGTATGTAAAATGACACAAAAAATGAAAATCCTGCAATTAATCTCCAGGTATAGATTCTCTTTCACAGTGTGTGTTTGTATGTAAAAGTTCCTGTTGCTCAGTTTGTACAGCATTGCGTTAGCGACGCAGATGTCGTGGGTTCGAGTCCCAGGAAACACACTGGATAAATATAAAATATAAAAAGAAATAAATATAATTTAAATGCACTGTCAGTCTTTTTGGATAAAAGCATCCGCCAAATGCATAAATGTAAATGTGATTGTGACAACATTTCTCCAAAGCTTCGAAAAGGTCTCACATCAGAGTTCAATAAATTAATCCTTTCCTTTCAGAGGCGGGAGATCCGTGCAGCACAGCAGAATTTATTATAAATATAAAGTTTATTATTATTATTATTATTATTAAAACCAAATCTCTGTCGTCATCACGTTACACACGCAAACGATGTGACGCCGCAAAGAGCTGCTTTATATATAGAAGATGAGTGACTCAACTGACTGTGATTGGTTAGCAGCTGCTTAACATACTCTTCCTGATTGGCGGACGTGCGGACATTGATGGATGAGCTCTTTGCTGATTGGTTGCTCTAAGAAATGACGTGCGCGCCTGAGGGGCAGGGCTAAACTTACGGGGCGTGGCTAATTGAATGTGAGCTGTCAATCACCGAGTCCCTCCAAACAAAGAAGTTTTACTTTATTGTTTAAAACACACGTGCTTATGGATTTATAATAATATATTATGATTATAATTATAATTATTATATATTATAATTATATAATATCATTATATATATATATATATCAACACATATGTACAGAAGGCAAGTATTTAAATCAAATGAACATACAATTCATTTATCTGTCTGTAGTTTAGTCAAACATCTGTACTTTATTTTCACTCCACAAACATAAAAAATAAATGTGTAAGTTTAGCCAGGGGCAACAACTATGAAAAGCAATTTAAAATCAAATGCTTGTGTCATTCATCTCTTACCACACAATATTAAACATTATTTAAACTGATAGACGATCAGTTTGTACTCATATATAATGAATGGTAATATGTATAATATGTACCCATATATAATGAATGGTAATATGTATAATATGTACTCATATATAATGAATGGTAATATGTATAATATGTACTCATATATAATGAATGGTAATATGTATAATATGTACCCATATATAATGAATGGCAATATGTACCCATATATAATTAATGGTGATATGTATAATATGTACTCATATATAATGAATGGTGATATGTATAATATGTACTCATATATAATTAATGGTGATATGTATAATATGTACTCATATATAATGAATGGTAATATGTATAATATGTACCCATATATAATGAATGGTAATATGTATAATATGTACCCATATATAATGAATGGTGATATGTACTCATATATAATGAATGGTGATATGTACTCATATATAATGAATGGTGATATGTATAATATGTACCCATATATAATGAATGGTAATATGTATAATATGTACCCATATATAATGAATGGTGATATATAATATGTACTCATATATAATGAATGGATTGTAATATGTACTCATATATAATGAATGGTAATATGTATAATATGTACTCATATATAATGAATGGTGATATGTTAATATGTACCCATATATAATATAAATGGTAATATGTACTCATATATAATGAATGGTATATTATAATATGTACTCATATATAATGAATGGTGATAGTAATATGTACTCATATATAATGAATGGTAATATGTATAAATCATATATAATTAATGGTAATATGTACTCATATATAATTAATGGTAATATGTACTCATATATAATTAATGGTAATATGTACTCATATATAATGAATGGTAATATGTACTCATATATAATTAATGGTAATATGTACTCATATATAATGAATGGTAATATGTATAATATGTACTCATATATAATGAATGGTGATATGTATAATATGTACTCATATATAATGAATGGTGATATGTATAATATGTACTCATATATAATGAATGGTGATATGTATAATATGTACTCATATATAATGAATGGTGATATGTATAATATGTTCTCATATATAATGAATGGTGATATGTATAATATGTACTCATATATAATTAATGGTAATATGTACTCATATATAATGAATGGAAATAACGTAATGGCAACACGGGGCGTAACAGGCCTGCGTTATTTAACCTTCTTCTCTTATTCATCACACCAAATTACGCAGCGCCGTCATCTGGATATAAAATCATAATTAAATGTGTGAACAAAAAATGATTTCACATATGAATGCAGGCGCTTTAAACCAGACCCAGTCGACCCTCCGTTTCTCTCTCCTGTTTCTCGTCAGAAAACTCGGGTCGCCTGCCAATGCGTCTCCAATCAGGGCCGACGGAGAAACACCAACACCCGGCGGGACTCGCCATCTGCCCAAACAAAAACAAATAAACCGAGCGCTGGAGATGGAGAAAATCACGATTTATCCTCGGGAAGGGTAAACACGACGACGGGTCTGAATATATGAGGGCAGAAGAGAGGTTTCACAGGGCTTATAGTGAACAGAGAAGTAATGAAGAGGAAAGGCGAGGAAATAAATGATTGTGCAACCCACAAACTCAAAGGGCCCTTTTGCAGGCCGAAGTAAATGGCTGCCACAGTATATTATACAGATATAATATTTAATTGTGTGCAATAGAGAGTGACTCTTAGTCTTTTAATATTTACAGTGTAAAAGTAAATATTTTTATAATATAAGGAGATATTCCTGTTAGTAATGTCTGCTGTTGGTTGACTAGTTAGGTTGGTTTAATTATGCAAACTGAATCGTGTTTTTTTGCTCACAACTCGGCAAAAATTAAAACGCATTTCTTGGGTTACCTGACAAATTATTTTATAGTGTAGGCTTAAGAAATCTGCTGTAGATTTAATTATAAAAGGCAAATGTTAATTTAGCTCATATCCTTTAACAATAATGGTGGCAAAAGACCAGAAATCTGTCTGCTTTTAATCTGAAATTATGGAGTGTCTTACATTTTATGAAATGAGACCTTTATGACTATTTTGTTGTCATGCATATTTTCCTGAAGACAAAATGGATCTAATGGCAGATGTTAATTAATAAATATCAAATGAATTACATTTTAAAGAGCAGGGTTGGCACATACATATAAGTATGTATAATGATACAGAAAGAGTTTAATGATGAAAAGACATGATATAAATTGAATTTATGATATACTGAAGCATTGCATTGCGGTTGTGGTAGCGAGTCTGCGCATGTACCTCACAGCCAGCAGGGGGCGATGGAGAATCAAAATGGAGTTTCATTAGGCCTGATTTCTGAGGCCTGTATCAACAATCAGATTCAGTCACAACATATGTGTTATATATAACAATCCTGTACCTCACCAGACCAGGTTTACTATGAAAGTGCAGAAATCTATGAGATATATGTAAGTACAGAGCTGTGTAAAGTCTTTATCAGCCACTTTCTTCATCATTGTTTGTATTCATGCTGTAATGTTGTGTGTCTGAATGGATTTTATGAATGTTTAGTGACAGTATATTTATCAGCATCACAAGGGCATTTCATATGGGCATTTATGATAACATTTATTCATAAACAACATTTCATAATTTGCTGCTTGAGTTAAAGAGTAAGATTGATTTGTTAAACAAAACACAATAAAATAGGAGACTCTCTCTCTCTCTCTCTCTCTCTCTCTCTCTCTCTCTCTCTCTCTCTCTCTCTTCCAGACCCATGGGTGGAGACTGAAGTGATTGGCTGTCTCTGTGTTTCGTCACACAGGAGGCGGGGCTGTCACAGGAGGCCATCCTTTTTGGGACATAATTGAGGGGGGCAGGACGGCATGTGTGGGTGTGATAGGGCGATGGTGTCAGAGAAAGTAAGATTGACAGGAGTGACGGCTCCATTTATTGGCTGCTGAAGTCTAGTCAGCAGAAGGGCATTCAGGCCCTGCTGGCGGCCTGCGCGGTCGGCGTCTGGTGAGTAAGAGTTTAGACAGCCGCCCTCACCACTGCGACGCATGAGAGAAATATCTCTGTCAACACCGACTCTGATCTTTGAAGAGGGTCATGCGTATGAATGCAGTCTCTGTCAAACGTTTTCACACACACATAAAACCAACCCTGACATAAATTGCATGTGTTGTCCAGCCCCTCAGCACGCAGGATCGGCCGTAAATACCCTTTAACTAAAGGTTCAGAGTTCTGACCCTGAAGCATCTCACTGACATTTTCTCAGCACAGCGTACGCCGAGTTTGAGATCACTTGCTGAATCTTTATTGTGATTTGTTTTAACTTATCAAAACTATAGAAGGACACAAATTGAACTATGGAAATTATGTTGTGACTAAACACTAAAGTGTGAAATAAATCAAAACTGTTTTATTTTGGCATCATCAGATTAATCCTCCTTTACCCAGAATCTGTAAAAATCTTGGGATTGTTTAAAATCTTGGGATCCTGGGATGCTTTTTAAACAGTATTAAAGAAGTTTCTATCTATTCTGGGTTCTTATTGGCTGCTTTTCATCATTATTCCTTCACTATTCCATCAATATTCTTTTTTAAATGAGATTTTAATTTTGTTATGAAATAAATAAATACATTGCGACAATTATATCTTTATCTACAAGATCAGATTAAAAGATTTTTAGGATATTGAGAAACGTTACAGTCAAGTGATCCTATTTCTGACCAGTTGTGTGTATTGAATGTCTTTTATTTGTATATCTGTGGATCGATTATGGTTTTTACTCACTGTGTATGATTATGTTTCATGTGTTTGTTTAATGTTAAAATAATAATGAAATAAGTCACATTCTTTGTAAATCTGAGGGTTTTGTGTCTGATGTGCAATCGCTTGATCTGTTGAAATCACACATCAGTTTTGTCCAAACAAACAAGTAAAGAAACATGACTCCAAAGAGGGTTAAAACTTGTAAAAGCCTGGACTTTGAAGTAATGACCACTGACAGTGTTGTGCGTGTAAGATTCATTTAATCTTCTCTGGTGACTCTTTGTCCGCTTCCAGTAAAGCATGAAGCCCTGGAGTCGCAGTAAACAGCATCTCTGGCCTCCAGGAATTTAATCCAACATAGAGGATGAAGGAGTTTCTCCTGGTGAGTTCTGGGAATTCTGATCAAATAATCCTGCAGTTGTGATTTTGCTTAAAAGTCTCCTGTACATGTTGCACTTGGCTTATAAAAGTCTATGACAATATTTTATACATGATTTTGGCTTCTCTGCACACACATAAACACACACACACATCAAACAAAAATCTTTCTTTTATAAATGTTTGCATAACCTTTCCATCAAACAAAGGTGAATGAAAGTAAACATTCTCTAGAGGAAATGTCCTTCTACAAGAAACAGACTCACTTGGTGTTATAGCATGTTTTGGTACTAAAATATTTGTGTTCCAGTTTATGGCGGAGGGGTGTGACCATGAATTGGACCTCAAGATCCCTGTGCTTAATGGAATATGTATGTATTTTATTTTACCCCGATTGATCAATATCTTATGCACACCTCTCAAGCAATACAGCAAAGGTTTAAGGGGAAGTGTCCTTCAAACCAGTAAAAGCAGGCAATTCACATGCTTTAAAAAGGCCACAGAAAGCACCACCTAATATCCTAAAGATGTCACGCTCAGAGAATCACTTAATAAAGCACATAATCGTAAGAGGCAGCCAAGACCCGAGATGACACTAAATCAATCGGCAGACGGTAACTCCTCGGGCGGACCATGCTACCTAAGCTGTGAGTTATGACTTTTGGGATGCCCCTGGGTTCAGTATTCAGCCCGAACACACTTCTCTCCATCCCCATCTCGCCCTCTGGACTTTATTCATTTTTCCCTAGCTGGATCTGACAGGTTGCGTGTTACTTGGCGCCTGGCGAGGCACTGGGCCTGTGGAATGATTAAAGGAGATGGAGGAGGATCAATGGAAGAACACAGCGAGGAACGTTGGGTCTCTGTGTTGACCTAGAGAGAAGAGCATTGTGCTTAATTCTTAAGATGGTGTTTGTTTTTGGCAAGGAAAGATAAAAGGTTATATGTCTCAAGAAACCAGAAGTACGTCAGAGGGTTTTTTAAGTCCCTTCTGCAGTTATTCACAAAGGAAATTGAAATTATGGTTGTGCATAACCGAGCTATTTGCTGAGGAGGTCTTGTTTAATCGTTTCCATAGCTCATGTTGTCTTTGGTGTCGGATTCGATTTGCAGATGACACCGCTAAAGCGCGAATGGTAATCAGATGTTCGTTGTTTTTGAACAGAGCGTTTCATAAAGTCATCATGAGAAAATGCTAGACCACAATTGCCTTCACTGCAAAAATCACTTAATCCCTGTCACTTCTCCATCTTTATTACAGGCATCGCACTGGCCAGCCAGCGTTCATGTTTGCTCATCCCGACATGAAGACGCTAAACGCCAGCGGAGGTTTTCCAGGTTAGCTTCCCACATTCTCCCTGCTAATCAAGAGCTGTCTCGCAATAACGATAAATCTCTCATTTTGACGTGCAGCATAAATAAAGCAAACAGGCCTCGGTTTGATTACCCAGACTCCCCGTGAACAGACGGGCATTTGAACGGCTCTGCTATTCATCAACCTGGATCTTTCTTCCTCTTAGTCTCTCCAGCGCTCAGAAAACGCCGTCACTGATTGCATTTAATGTCTAACACATGGCCTGGCCAACAGGTCCCGCTGCTGCCCCGGGGAGGTGTATGCGCTGATTAACAGATTTGCATTTCGGCCAAAGACTCAGGTTGGAAAACTGAACGGTTTTGGCAGCGTGGCGAAATTTCAAGTGTAGCTTCAGGGATTCGAGTGCGGTTAGCAGACGTAGTCTTCACTCTCTGAATCTTCCAGAAGCATCGAAATGAGAAAGAAACAGCATATTGCAGCCATTATTATTCCTCACCTCAGCGCCTCACCTTTTTCTTTATTTTCTCCATCATCCATTCAGCACTTCTGCAGAGAGCCCCTTTCGCGGGCTGCCTGGGGTCACATTTAACCTGGAAGTGCTCTGATTGGGCTGGGGGTCACTTCACAGGCTTTCAGATTGCTTGCACCCATCCGTCACTGTCAAGCCATTATTAGTGCTATTATCATCAAAGTCACGGCCTGAATTACAGCGCATGCAAAAGCGTTGCCGCTCGGACTTCACGGTGACCTCGCTGATGACATCACTAACTCCTCAAAGGCAGAACAGGGTGATGCTGAGCAGAACAGAGTCTGCGGGAAAGTTTGAGCTTCTATAAGTTTTTGAAACTCTTTAAACTCGTGTTAACAGAAGACCGCAGGCCAGGTTTGGGTCAGCTGCTGTTCAGCTACATGGATTAGTGAACAGAATAATGAAAATGTCTTGTTTACCCAGCAAATGCATTTAGTGTGATGTTACTAGATCGTGAGTCATAGCATTGGGCATGTGGGACAGATTTATTCATGTAGCAAAATATTTGCCAAATGTTTTCTCTTATCTACCCCGTTAGTTACCCCTTTAGCACCGAATAAGAAATGTTTATTCAGATTATACTAGATGTAGCTAATATAACATTATCATTTGTATTATTATCAATATTATGGATACAAGAGCAGATCATCACGTAGCACACATATTCAGCTACAAGTGTCATCTGTGCACGTGTAAAACACTGTTTTGTGTTCCTTAAAAACAAATCATGAATCTGTTAATTAATTATAATCGATTTGATTTTGTGTACATTTTTAGATTTTTGTGTTTGTTTAAAAATCCTGCCATGTAAACCTGCTTAAAGTACTTTTGTACTTTAATTAAACATGTATGTTTAAAATACTTTTGTTCAGTAGCATAGAAATAATTTTCTTATCTCATTTGTAGTGATCAGGCACCCTGTCTTTACTCTAGAGGCTGAAATTTTGTGTCCTTTTGTGCATAGTAATAAAAATAGTAACAGAAATGTTTTCCCTTTTGCTCTCTCTCTCTCTCTCTCTCTCTCTCATGCTTTCTCTCTACATAATGAAAATTCTAGAGTAAATAGTGTCATAAAGCAGGAGGCCCTGCTCGGGCCCTGAGCAGGATTTAATTGACCATCTGGGGGCGTCAGAGTTGAACTGTGACCCTCCTCCCACTGACCCCTGAGAGGGTCTTAAGACGATTTAATGCACAGAAAGGTGAGCTGTCCACCCAGGAGAACAAGGTATTGCAAATGTCACATATCTTACAAATGAACACACACACTCACGCACACACGCAGACATATTTCTCTTCTGAATATATGTTTTACTGCACAATCTCACACACGTATGCCTGACGGGCAGCTCGCATTTTAAGCGCGCTCAGTGCGGTCTGTCACTTCGTTGGACTCCCCACCATGACGCTGCTTTCCTCTGTTGCCAGTGTCCTCATGAATATGGAGCAGCTTGTGTTAAAAGAACAGCAGCGCTGCGTTCAGACCTGTCGCAGGACACGACGTGACTGACACATGAGTGAAAAACAATGCAGGCCATTCAGTGTCCAGGGCAGCACTGGTGACCGTGAGAGACAGCTGGACAGAAGTGTGTGTTTCTGTGTGTGTTTATGTAACCATGTACTGGGGACAAATGTGTACCCAAATATCAGCAAAACCTGCCAAATTTTGGGGATGTCCTCATTTATAAAAATGTTATAAAATATAGTAAATAAAGTTTTTTTAATTGTAAAAATGCAGGTAGTTTTTTGTTAGGGTTAGAGTGTGGATTAGGTTATAGTGTTTATAACAAGCTGTGTATACAAACAATAGAAGTCTATAGAAGTCTATGTCCCCATTTAGACAGATAAATCAGCATGAGCGTGGGTATTAGTTTTAGTTTTTTTTTGACCCAAAAATATTCCACCATTATTGTTTATACTCATTACAGTAATGCGTTTGGCAGACATAAGCAAGATAAGCAACTTATTGTTTTTTTAAATATACACTTGATACATTTTTATCACAAAATCATTATTCTGAACATTTATTATATCTGCATGGTTGCCCGATCGTCTGTATTCCAACAGATGCCCCAAGACTGTTTACAGCTGTTAAACTAGTAATAACCTCTGCTGTTTCACTGTTTAACTCTTTCCTCATTTGTAAGTCACTTTGGATAAACTCAACAGCTAAATCAGTGACTCTCAGGGTGAGTGTGTGTGCATGTGTGCGTGTGTGTATAGCTTAATGCATATTAAGTGATACTGCTGAGGAAACGCTGTCAGTGAGTTTCGGCAGAACAAACCAATTAAGGTTTCTCCAGCTCAACTGTAAAGCCATCACACCTTCAGCACAATGCAGGGTTACAGCTTCAGCTCTCAGGGGACATACATAAACTCCAGAATCTCCTTAATCAGCATGTTTCACCACAACCCAGTTCTATCTGTACAACAAGACTCAGTTCTGTCTGTTCCAGTAACAGTACTGACCTGAGATCAGCTCAGTATGAAGTCTTATGGGTCTGACAGTCACAAGATAATCTTCAAAGCAGATCTCAGTCTCAATGGAAAATGGCAGCCAGTGACCTATAAAAAACTCTACAGTATGTGTCATTGGTTTGTCACGAGAGGTGAGCGGCCTTTTGGGTAAAGTAATCGTATGTGTATCAATGCACCATCAACACTCGTCTTTGTGTGAGTCTCAAGAGAGGAACTTGACAGTGTGGAGATCAGCGTCTGTGTGATATATGTAAATATGTACAGTAAGAGAATCTCCATGTGTAGTCTCTGTGGATCAGGTTGATTTGTGATGTTACTCTACAGCTGATGTTATTTGTGTCTTCTAACATCCCTGAAGGGAATCTGATTGAAATTGACGTTTTTAAGTGGCTTAGATGTTTCTCCTAAAATTACTTTAAAGGAGTGAAATGTACAGGAGATTATTGTACGTCGACTGAGAAAGTCTTTAAGCATAAAAGAGTTCAAATACATATGGACAGAAGCTTGATCATTTCTGTTTGCAGACTTGGTACTTTGGCAGATATGTTGGAGACAGTTGGTCACATTTTGAGACATTGTTGAGCTCTTCTGAAACTCTGAAACGTGAGGTTCTAGAGCATGAGGAATAATCAGAGAAGCAGGTGACTTATGCACACGTCTCCATTTGTTTTCTGTTTAATCTCATTAAGGAGATTTGTGATTATTATGTTAAGGAGTCCAAATGTTCCCATATTTATGCTCTAAAAAATAAAGGCGCTACAAAAGTTCCTGTCACAGAAGCCCAAAGAACCTTTCAGTCAGAGGTTCCTAAAAAAATATTTCTTACCTTTATGTAGTTTAAAAAACCTTCTACAAAGAACCTTTGTGTAACAGAAAGGTTCTTTACGGAACCATACAGCCAGAATTGGTTCTTCTACGGCATCTTTGTTTTTAAGAGTGTACGGTGGTTACAGACAGAAGCAGATGTGATTTCAGCACTGGATTGGTCTTCTCCTCAGTGCCGTGTTTTCAGTCGTCTTTTAATGGCTTACAGGATTCACTTTGTTCAGCTCAGAGCTGCTTCTCTCTCCGTCTCTGTGATAAGATTACTGCTCACTGTAGATCAGCTGAGACTGCATGAGGTCAACCCTCTGAGAGAAAGTGAATTTGTTTCGAGAAATGACTGAATACAAATCCAGTTGTCATACCAAGTTCTTATTTACCATTTTTAGGGTTTTACATTTACAATATATTTTCATATTGAACAAATCTCTCAGTTTTTATTTAATGCACATTGCAATTGTAATTCAGATATTTTGTAGTCAAAGTTGTAAAAACTTCAAAGTCAACAGAGGGAGAGAAGAGGTTTTAAAGACAGACATGCATTATATTATAATGCATGTACACAATGAGAAGTTCACATCATATTAAAGCTCAGGCTCATCTTCACAGCATCCCTCTTTATTAATACAATCATCATAACAGATCATGCCTTCACGATGTTTTTCTTAACTTTATGACACTCTTATCAATGCAGGACGCACAGTTTAAACGTCTTTATAACACACATTTACTCGGTAAATGGTCTTGTGATCGTCTTTAATGGAAATGTCACCGGCATGATAAAGAACCGGACGGAGGAAACGACTAATGAACAAAAGATGCGGAGAAAAACAACAGCCAAGCGCATTCAGCACAATGAGATGAGACGGTACGAGAGATGCGACGAGCAAACGGAGGAAAGCGTATGTAACCGTGAAGCTTTTGTCCCGGTGTGTCGTTTATTCAGAGCATTGATTTAACCGAGCGACTCTCCTTCAGCAGCCGGCCGACAGAGCGCCGTGCGCGGCCACGAATGGAGAGAGCTCAGCCTGTCGTGCTGACGGTACGAGGTTCAAAACCAGGGTTTGTTCCTTCTTATTCATAAACCAATAACAGTCATTCATATTGTTTTTATTTACAGGTGAAAAGCATTTCTAGATATAGAATAACATTACAACTGTTGCATTGGCAAGCACTAACATTATAATATGATAATGAAAATGTATCATATTATGTGTCTATGTATGAAATGTATATGTGAATGCAAAATGAATTGCTGGTTGGGTATTTGTAATTAAGAAGCTTATCTGTATTTATTTAGGTCATATGATCACAGTGGAAGTATTTTTTTCCTGTAACATGTTCAACTTTTGCTGTCTGGCAGCGAGCAATAGTTCTTTAACAGCAGATGAACATTATGGTTACAGTTTATATCAAGTTATATTTGTATATGTAGTTTATTTTTGTATATATAGTGTTTTTTTTAAGTAAATATGTGTTTTGTTTACTGTCACACAGCCTGTGAGTGATGCTGCAGTGGAAGCAGATGTTACTGTGGAGGTGATGTGATGCTACACCCTGCCAGACTGCTTTAAGTGTTAATAATATAACAATACATTCACTGCATGAATCAAATGAAACATCTTATTAACATCTACAGCGAAACGCCTTTTAATGTTTTCAACAATAGCAACAAAACACAAACTCCATTTGATGCATACACCTAAAATAATCCATTTTTTGGGTTAATTAATGGTACAAATATGATTATATTGTTCCAGGTGCTTGGAATCCTCCAATCACGTTCAAGGGCGGAGCTTGTTGCCATGGTGCTGAGCATGCAGAGAGAGATGGATGGCCTCCGAGAGCAAATCAGGAGCCTAACAGGTATCCCAGCTAACAATGTTAAGTTGTAGGAACGTTTCCCTAACGTTTCTGTTAGTAACAAAAACATTAAAAATGTTATTTTGAATGTTATAGGAACGTTCAAAACGTCCATTTTTTTAGACATTGTGTTTCAGTTCCATGTGATGTTTCAAGATTAAAGGTTATGAAACAACATTTACATTCACTTAGAATGATCAACTAATCACCAATTCTGTCATAATTTATTAGCACGCTACTTATTAAAAGTCACCGCCCAGTTTGATCAAGTTTGCATGTTTATGAAAGTTTCACCATCCAATTTGTTCAGTCACAAATCCAATGTGTGTCAGTGTCTCTGGATAACAGATTCAGCTTGGGTACCATCACTGCTTTGCAGCTTGTGGGAGGTTGGCACATACGCTGGAGGACCTGATCAATAGGAGCGATCGATGGTTGTGCTGTACCAGTGGAACTCCCAGCATGCCGAGGGTGCTCGAGATAAGCGCCGCGGCCAATCAGGTTTCTCCTCCAGCAGTGCTGAGTGTGAGAGCGGGGGAGTTTGCAGATTCAGATCAGCAGGGGCGTGGCCAGTGTGATGTCACACAAACCATGTCACAGAGGAGCGGAACACATCTCGAGCAAAAAGTGAGCCACACCTGAAACGGCATCAGAATTTCCTAACGGGATTTCCTGAAACATTTAGGATGGAAATACGTGACAGAATTCCATGTGATTACCTGTTTTGAAACAAGTTTTGCCTTTAATCCCAGCTGACTTTTTTTGGTAACACTTTACAACAAGGTTTCATTTGTTAACATTAGTTAACTACCTTAGTTATCATGAATTAACAAATTAGCAGAATTGATTAATCTTAATGTTAATTTCAACATGTACTAATGCTTTTTAAAATCAAAATTATGTCTGTTTATATTAGTTAATGCAAAATGAACAATCAATGAACAATTATATTAGTATAAACAGACATTAAAAAAGGAAAATAAATGCTGTAAAATATATATTTTCCTTGTTACGTCATGTTAACCAGTGCATTGACTAATGTTAACAAACAGAAGCGTATTGTAAAATGTTACCCCTCTTTTTTAACCGTTACAGTTTCATGGTTCTGTGACTGCGTGTTTCAGGATCGTTGAGTCATCTCTGCATGAATCTCAGTTGTGAAGGTGGATCACATTTGTGTTTATTTGCTTCAGGTTATCAGTGCTGATCTTCTGGAGCGCTGCAACACAGGAAGCACCGCTCAGAAACTGACCAATGACCTGCTGCGCAGCCTGTACGACAGAGACTGTCTGGCTTCTCACTCCATCTCAGGTGCGGTTAACAGCAGGCGTGGGATTCCTAAACCAGCCCTTCCAGCTGATGAGATCCATGCCATTCTGAGTACGTACTGTATACAGGTGATGTTTTCTGCCTTATTTATTTATTGATGTTTCGTGCCTAGGAAACCCCTCCCACAAACCCCCAGTGATGGAGTAACATGTTACATTTTGTTAGAAAATTAGCATCGAAATGTAATTATTATTATTGTTATTATGCTTATTATTAATATTATGCAGTGTTTACCCTAACCCACCATAAAAAAAACTAAAAATCTGAGAAAATTTCCTCCATATGTTCATTCTTTTGTTCCAGGCC
Organism: Chromobotia macracanthus; assembly: GCA_036877525.1. NCBI lineage: Eukaryota > Metazoa > Chordata > Actinopteri > Cypriniformes > Botiidae > Chromobotia > Chromobotia macracanthus. The sequence goes on from JAZGTH010000103.1 coordinate 1,250,062, forward strand.
ATTAAAATGTATTTTTTTCACTATTAAACATTTTAATTCTGTAACATTTTTTAAATGTTTTACTAACAACTTTATTCTTAAATTTTTCATATATGATACATAATGTTAAACATTTTAATAATGTTACTACAAGAACATTTTAATAACTTTGAGAGAACTTTTAGAGAACGTTGAAACGGGTTTCCAAGAATGGTGACTGCTCTAAGATGGTAACCCTGAGGGTCATGGGAAAAGCTAATATTGCATGTCACAGAAGGTAAAAGTAAACAGCTCAGATGAAAAATGTGTAATGTAGGACAGTGATTTTGTGCCATTTGTAACAAATACGGAACAGTGGATGTCTGATCGTAAGTTTAAAAATACGTTCAGCTCTGTTTCATTAACTGTAGTCATTTGCTGTGAAGTTTTGATGACTTGTGCTCTGACATTTGAATATTCGCTCAGCAGTCAAACATTTTTCACAGGGACAGTGCAAACGTTCTTCCCGGGAAAGACCGAGTCGGAAATAAAGGGCTACATTCGGCAGAAGCTTCAGAACGAAGCCAAAAGACTCAGAAAAAGGCCACACCCACCCGAGGATCCATTGGTGGCCCCGTCTGAGAGGGCAGGGACAATGTATGAGCGTTGAGCGTCGACTGGCGTGCAGTTCCCAACGAATCGTTTTGTTGTTCAAGTATTCAGAACAAGAGCAACTATTAAAAACAATTGTAGCATTTTCTCCTCATGCTGTTGTCAACATTGCGATCGTATCTGAAAGGTTTTCCGTCTGAGCTGTGGAATCCGTGACCAACTGGCGTATCATTTTGTCATGTTGATTACACAAAACTGTGACTGTATTGATTCGACGTTGAAAAAAATGAACCCTGGAGCTTTGTCGCAATTTGCAATAGATAGAAACAGGGGTGAGCGAGTAGCTTCACTGCCAGACGTTTTCTTCTCGATTGTATCACACACTGTTTGTCGTAAACGAGAAGCTGAAATGAAGTTCAGACTGATGCTGTGAGCGCAGCGGCAGACGGTTAAGCATCGCTCTCCTGTAAAATGACATGAACGTCACATGATGGGGGGTGTCGTGATTGATGCGGTTCAGACTTGTGGAATTTTTGTTGATCACATGTTGAAAGCGCGCTCTCTGCGTGTGATGTGAATATATTTTCCGTGTGTAATGTGAATAAGTCTGTGGAATACACATGTGCCTCTGTCCTTACCGTGGCCTTATCAGTCACTTATAAGGCCTACACTGTAGCCTTATCAGTCAGAAAACACAGCAGTTACTTTAACTGTGAAAACCACTGTGTACTTTAACTGTGTAAACCACTGTGATTACATCCATTAAAATGAACTTTTATCTGTCTAAAATGTGTGGCGTCTTTGATCTGCTTCAGAATTTCATCTTTAAAGCTTCTTCAAAGATTCAATTTATAGGAGAGACTCGAACCAGCAGCTTTAACATACAGAACTAGTCAAAGGTTTATGGTCACTTAACTGAAAGGTTATGATCTTAAAATCTAACCTTCGTATACGTACATTCTTTAATTAGTTTGTAGACACAAATATAATTTCCTTCTGTGTAAAACTAAAATATAATTAAAAAAATGTTTTTGAAATGGATGATGCAGACTGAATAATGAAGAAAAGCAGCCAATAAAAGCCCAGCATAGATTCTCCTTCAGTAATGTTTAAAAAACACCAGGGTGACATCTCAAGAAACTGGTAAAAAAAACTGTAATAAAATGCCAAGTGTGTTTTTGAAAATTCCAGGCAAGGCTGATTACTTCAGACATGCTGTAATATCAAAATTGTGATTTATTTAGGATTTTCTTAGTTACAACTTCCCATAGTTCCTTTTGTGTTATTGTGTAGTTTAATGAGTTTACTATTATTCCAAAATGTGAAACAAAATATGAATTAAGAATGAGTGAGTGACATTAAACTGTAGCCTTGATTGTAAAAAAAAGTGTGTGTTTTTTACATTTCCAGACTGAAGCGCAGAACTGTGGTTTTAGAGGGCCGACGGCTATTTAAGCAAATTAACCCCGCGCTCACCAGCTGTAGATCCCCACCCGCCCCTCTCTGGAAAAACAACACGACACAATGAACGGCGTGGGAACTGCATATGGTACATAATCAATAGGTCTTATCACACAGACACAAGCTGAACCGCAGACACAGCACCATCAGACTGAAGCATTATCAGTGATACATGACCCTAATCCATTTGTGTCAGAGATACAACAGACTGATGTTCAGGAAAACAGTGGTGTCGCACTGGGGACGATATCTCCACCGATCCAGCCGTCTCGCAGACCTCACCTCTCTTTCCACTCATCAGATCTGTTAACAGCCAATCAGTGGTCTGCTTTTGTTTCTGCAGGTTCTAGTGTTTTCATTGTACTGCTGTATTGCGGGCAGCGCGTTGCGTGAATCACTTTGAATCGCTTTAAATGCGCGTCTCTCTGTGTGATTTTCTTCCTGATGTTTTCTTTTATCTAATGTTGGGACATAAATGTTGCGAAAAGAAAAAAATATTTCCAACAATGTTACCACGCTGGCGTTTGATCTCTAACGCTCAAGCTGGTTTACAAATAAAAGAAGTACTTTAGCTATTTTTTTAACAATGTTTTCTCTGCGCAGCCAAACAACACTTCAAAGTTGAAGGTCGGCATGTTTAAGCAGTTTTCCGGGCCCCCATCCTTCTCTGAAGGGGCCAACACAAACATGTCTCGGCCCTCTGCGGGGCTCTCGCTCAACCTGGGTAAAAGCAGCAGGGAAGACAACAGAAATTAAACGTTTGCAGAACGCAGAAGAAACGCCTCCTCCCGTAGGCCCATGTGTTTCCCGCCGAGCTGTAATATGTCATCTGGGCAGTCGCTCCGATGGAGGACATATCCCACTATGCCCTGCGAGGCAGGGTGCCACAGAACCCGTTGCGGCTCACTAACACGCCTCCACGTGCCATCGTAACTTTTCATTTGTCTTCTTCTACCTGTCAAGAGGGGGAAAACATGTTTGTAGGAAATGATCCTCCCCACTGAAATCAGGATCTATCAGCTGTGCTTCTGTGGCGTTAAATGACGTCCCAGCTAACAGTTTTAGCTTGTAAGAACATTTCCCTAACACTTCCATTAAGTAACGAAAACATTGTTACTTTGAATGTTTTAGAAATGTTCAAAACATTCAGTTTCTTAGACGTTGCATTATCACTATTGCTCGATTATAACGTTATTCAATTTTTTTTTACTCTGTAACATCTTTAAAAGTTTTCACTAACAACTTAAGAACAACATTTTTATGTATATATTTTAAAAATTTTCTGCTTAACGTTACGCTTTTTTAATAGCTTTGAGAGAACTTTTAAAGAGCGTTGGCTCTGAAATGTTCTGAAAACATTTCTTGTTAGCTAGGTTGGAATCATGATCTATCAGCTTCACTTTTGTGTCGTTTATTGAAATTGAACTTTCATTGAAAGATACTCAAAATCTAATGATTTTAATAAACATATTTCATATACAATAGATACATTTATCTTTCTTGTGTGGGCGATATAAATCTGCTTTGTTTTGCTTTTGAACACAGAGTTCTTTAAGCCTCAGAAGGGTTTTAATTGAATGTCTTGGTTTAATTTTGGGAATCATCTTGTTCTGTCTGGCACGGCAGTGAGACGGGAAACGCCCGCTGTCGTGTTTCCAAATCAACAAAGACTGTTTATTTATGTGTTTTCTCTTTCACATGCCTGAATTTCCACCAGTGTGACTCTTGAAATCCATTTGCAGGCATTTATTCAGAGTCATGCATCACATTTTTGCGGTCGTATTGCTTTCAGCACAATATCTATTGAGAAACACATTCAATTAAAGCGTAAGGGGCAACCATCGGTCCAAACCCAGCAGAACACGCATACGGCGACCGTGAGCGCAAGAGAGGATCGGGATGGTCAGTTGTCAGGGCAACATGCCCCTGGAGAGGGCCGGGGGTGAGCCGAACACCTGCCCTGCTCGGATCTGTGGGGAATTCTTCTGAGTGAGAGCAGATGAGAACCTTTAAGAACCAGAGAGTGAGAGAGAGCAGAGAAAGTCGGGCGAGAACGTGAGCATCTGTCCAATGAGAGGAGTGGAATTTATTTATTATCAGGAGGAAGAGGTGGTTCCACAGGGCGGTTTGATTAATGTCCAGCCCTCCATCTTGTCAGTCCGTTTTTGTCTGTTGAAAGGAAAACAAAGCACGGGGGGCGAGCGAGAGCGAGCGAGCGAGAGAGAGAAGGAGGGAGGGGAGAGAATGGGGTGGTGGGGGTGTTCGGTTAATGGCTGCCACTGAGGTTTCTTTTCATGTCGCTTGGGCCCGTCAGTTTTGATTGATGGCTCAGACAATGATTGGACGGACCCTTAGCTCCTGCTCACCCACCATGAGCATTATGGGAAAAAAGAGAGATAGTGGCAGAGCGAGCGGGAGAGAGAGAGAGAGAGGCGGTCCAATCGGAATCCAGAAAAGCACCCCTCCGACCAATCAGAGGAAAGAGGAAAATAGAGCAAGGAGAGAGAGAGAGGAGCAGAGAAATGGAGTGAAAGAGAGAGAGAGAAAATAAAGACAGACAGAATGAATAAAAGAGGTGGAGATTTAGATGCTGCCTGTGTAATCTGACTCGATTATATATGTGTATATAACAGTCTGTGTGTGTAAGCACTCCATCCAAACCTGTTCCATCTTTCTCTCTCTATCTTTGGTTTGGCATCTCAAACCTCATTATCTTTCACTAACAATCTTTCGGCTTTAAGGACCCGTGCAGAATTAAAGCAGAGTTTTATATTAAAGTGTCTACATAGTTCAGTAACATTCACGTCTGATTGTCTAACACACAGTCAGCAAATCAGAGCTCTGATTTGTGGGCTGAGAACACACATGTGAGGTCATCACACTACACGTGTACCCGTGTGTTTTGTGTCATCCGAACATGAAATGAACTCAATTTAAACACTATAAAGCACAGTTCAGACCTGCTCAGGGCACGAGGAAGCATTGTTTGATGTTTTGAGGCACATCTGAAACAGAAACAGGAGGCAGAGACTCTGTCGGGAAAACCTCAAACTCAGGAGCTGTCTGTCATCATTTCCCAACGCTGAGAGAACGACTGAAGCATGACTGTGTCAGCAAACATTACCTTTCAAAGCTTCGAACAACATCAGAGCTGTATGAAGTGACGCCCGAGTCTGTTTCAGGACAGTTTCATTCATATCAGCTGTGTGATTTCAGGCTGTTTTTAATTTAAAACTAAATGTGTATGTCTTTAAAGCAGGCTGATGACATCAAGCTGGTAATATGTATAACATGTTCAGTAAGGAATAGCATGTAGTATGCAGTATGTATAATTGTGTATAGTATGCAAAATGTCTGTGTGCATAAACTACACGGATGACCGGGTGTACTGTTTAATAATAGGCAGTGCTTGGTGTACACTGCACAGTATGTAGTATGCAGCATGCTAGTATACTATTGAGAACACATACAAAGAGAAAGAAAGAGGGAGAGAGGGAGAGCATCCCGTTTGTTTAATAACATTGTGTGTGTGAGAAAAAGGTGCAGTATGAAAAGAACAGAAATGAAACGTTTTGTGTATCTGTGTGTGTGTGTGTGTGTGTGTGAAACAGAAGCACTGCTAATGAGCAGCATTGGCTAACATTCTCTAAAACGTTATTAAAAAAACGTTCTAACTAATCTTAGTAGAATGTTTTTAATGCAATATATCACATATCAAAAACGTTATTCTTAAATTGTTAGTGGAATGTTTTAAAAATGTTACAAAACTTTTGAATAATGTCGTTACAGCCAAACAAAAATGTTCATACAACATCTGAAAATTTTTTGATTTTGACTATTCATAGAAGTTTCAAAGTAACATTTACAAATGTTTTTGTTACTTAATGGAAACATTAAGGAAACATTGCTCCAACCTAAAAGTGTTAGCTGGCAGGAGAGATACCTCGCTTGGTTTGGAGTGAGTGTTATTAGGTTTGGGAAGAGGAACATATGTAGAGGAGCTGCAGGGGCCCGAGGGGACGGTTGATCCCATGGCGCCACTCCTCTCTTCTGCACCAAATGGAAGCACAAATTGAGTTGGTGGAGCTGCGTAAATTAAATTTACTGGTGGAGCCCCCCTCACCGTTACAGCCCCACACTGAGTTTAGGGTCATCTGTTTTAGTTGGCAAATTGATTTTTACATTTTGGCCCTCATCCTCCGCCATCCTTGTCTTTCTGTGTCCTGTCTCTCCTTCCATCTGATGTTTATAGTGTGTGTGTGTCATATTGAGATGATGGTTTGTATGAAGATGGTGTTTATATCAGTGGTGTGTTTGATCAGTGTGTGAGATTTTCTCCTCGTGTGCTGTTCTGAGACACATGAGAACATGTTGAGGTGATGCAGTTTATTTGACCTGGAAATGTTGTTCGTAAAATTGTCTGTGAATGATTTGCAGATGTAGGGTATGTGTTTTTTTAAGACTTGTCTGCTCGTCTTTATTGTGAATAAATGTGGCCTTAGCCTTTATGAAGGGCTGGGTGTGTTTACTTAACCATATGTTGGAGACAAATTTGTTACCAAAAATCCAATCTGAGCAAAACTCCTTTTGGGAATGTCCTGATTTGTAAAAACACTACAAAAATATAGAAAATACAGTTTTATTGTAAAAATGCAGAAAGTTTTCTGTAAGGGTTAGAGTGTGGGTTCGGTTATATGTGAATGTCCCTGTTTAGACAGATAAGTAAACGTGTGTGTGTGTACTTTGTCACTTTAGAACAGTAGAAGTTTTGCTCTCTCTCTCTCTCTCTCTCTCTCTCTCTCTCTCTCTGTGATGAGAGCAGCATTGTAGCAATTAATTAAACCAAATTAATTACCCTTCTTATCATATGAGTACACACTCATGCAAAACACTCTCTCCATCTTTCTCTCTCTCTCACACACACCCACATTAACATGAATTTCACGTCTCCTTTAAATATGCTTCACTTTTGTTTCAGGTGTAAACTTTGTCTGATGTTTCTTGTGAAAATATAAACAATACAGTTTTTAACATTTGATAGCTTACAGGCTACAATACAAGTTTGGAGCTACAGTATAAAATCAGTGTGTTTTGCATAGTTTATATTCGTTTTTGGAGAATTGTGGGATATGATGGAGTTCTTAAGCCATTAGCTGCAAACTTTGGTACAAATCCCAGCACACTTTGAGACATTATTGAGATCTTTTCAAAAAATCACTGGGAGACATGTGAAAATTGCCAGGCTCTTTTTCTCGGGAAGAAAATCTGAGAAGCTTGAAACCTCTCTTTATGCTCTCCCTTCAGTCTTGTTGTTGTGCAGGAGAAAACATTTCAACGGTCCCTCATTTGTGATATTACAGCTTTACTTTTTCATTTCCCATCATTATGATGTTGTAATCATCATATTTCAATTTAGCAAATGGTTCTGGCGTGTGTCTTGTCACACAGAAGACAGATTACTGGAGTTTCGTGGCAGTATCCAGGCTTCAAACTTCCTTTTTAAAGTGTACAAGCAGGACATGACATTATGAAAGGATCTTGTTTTGACAGCTTCTCTTTTATACCTGTCTGTAGCCATTTCTCACTCTCATACACGCACTTACATCGACTGTTTCCTGTATAAGAGAGCTTAGCTGGCGGTTGGAGTCTTTCTGTGTGTGTGTGTGTGTATCATTCTCCTGCTGTGTACAATAGTGGGTTTTTCCCGGCTCATGTGTGTATGCTGAGCAGGATGGGGGTTCAGGCCTGCAGGGTTTGGGCCCCTCTGGTGTCTTGAAGCAGCTCCTGAGTGAGATTGATGAGGGTCGAGACCTCCACCTCCCCCCTCCTGCCCCACCATGTCCCCCCCGAGGGCAGATACTGCCTGTACACCCCTGAACACTCTCGCTTGCCAGATCCCTCCATGTGCACGGGGCGACCCAGCTGCGCCCCCTCCATTCCTGCCTGTCTCTCCCTTTCACACTCTTTCTCTCTCTTTATCTCTCCATTTTCATCCTGTTTCATACTTGCTTTCAGCTGGAGTTCTGTCTGTCTCGATTCACTCTCGTCTTTTTCTCGTGCTTTCAGTACTTCTCGATGGTATTGGGTGTTTTGGCAGTTCAAAGGGCTGGAATGATGTGTGATGCATTCTCTTTTCTGTCATCTTTTTTACTCTTTCTCTTTGTTTCAAAGGGATGCAGACAGGGAGAAAGAAAGAGTGAAAACTCTTGGACAAGGAAACAAAGGAATTACAGGGTTGCATCAGTGCCTAAACTTTCCAAATTCAGGCCCTAATTTGTTTTAGGAATTCTGATGCAACTGACCAACTGAAAGATGCAACAAAAGGTTTCCCTGCATTTTGCAGGAAACAGTGTTGTGAATGCTGAATCATACACAGTCGTCACCAGATATTAAATGTTTGCACACACACTCCCAGCTAACAATTTTAGGTTGTAACATTTCCATTTAGGAAAAAACATCACAAATTTTATTTTGACAGTTCTAGGAATGTCCAGTTTTGTAGACTTTTAGACGTTGTATTAATGTTGTTGCTTGGTTATAAGAACGTTTTTCAAGCATTGTTTAATTCTGTAACATTTTAAAAACATTCCACTAATATATGATATATATATATATATAAATAAAACATAAAGTCCAAACAATGTTACTCCAAGAAACCATTTTTCTAATGTTAAGAGAACTTTTACAGAATGTAACGTTCTGAGAATGTTCCCTGTTAGCTGGGCTGTTGTTGTAACTCAAACACTTGGAACAGAATCCAACACGTTGGGAAAATAGCTAAACTTTCCAAACACAGACTATTTTCAGAAATGCTTTGCTTATTCATAAATCTCAGGTTCTGGTTATTTAAAACATTCCACAGTGCTCCATTCACTCTAAATGGTGTGAGTGAAGCAAAAAGAGAGAAGAGTTCTCCCATCACTTCTCATTAACTCTGGCCCCCGTGGCTGTTGATGTTACATTTTGGTTGATTAAACGTTTGTCATTAACACTTTCCTCAACATTCTCTGTCAGCCTGTGATTTTGTTACAGTGAGAGTCATGTCAGTTGTCACGAGCTCGCCCGTCGGTTTACGTCCAATCGTGATGAATGGCTTTTATCGAACGGCCAATCAGAACTCTCAGAGCTTGTTTGAGGGTGGGCTGAAGTCAGCCGTGACGATCTCTGTAAAATGTTATGAGTTGCTGTGACAGTTATCGTGTCGTGTTTGTGATTTTATTGCACGGACAATAAATAAGCATTATAAGCCAATAATCCAAAATCAGACTGACAAACCGAACAGATAAAGTTTAGGTGCTGAGAAGAAACATCAGCAGAAGGCCTCAGAGTGTCAGAATTACTTAGTACTGATGACTAACGGATTTACTTACAAAACGTGATATAGCTCAGAGGTATCGGAGCGAATCATTCGTTCTCATTTAAATAGTTGTCCGGGTCATTTGTGTGTTGCTGTTGTTGTTTAAATGCTATTTGACAGATGTTAGCTAAAATCTACGAACGAATTAACAAAGTCGAAGAATAACCATCAGCCTGACGTTTTATTTTCTTTACCCTTACGGCTGTATAAACAAGAGCTGAGAATCTGTACCATAAACGTTTCAAGACCGTTTTAAAAGCAGCTGACTCCGCAACGCTGCCGTAAAGAACCACACACGATCTTTCACTCCGACGCTTCGTTTTGCATTTCCAAACAAACCCTGATTAGCCAATCAGAGAGAGAGATAATTGCTGTTGAATTAATGTCGTGTCTTCTTGAGGACGGTTTCAAGGTTTTCCTGGTGATTCCACACTGCTGGAGACGAAGCCGTGGAGCTTCAACTTCATTTTTCATTGTGTGTCATGAAGGAAATGAAAGAGGTGCTTGTAATAAGACATAAAGAGGCTTTTCATCTGTCCACTGCTCACATTTGTCCTCTGGCCCTCTGACTCTCCAGCTTTCTGTCTTTTGGCACATTTCAGACAGTTTTGCACAGTTTGTCTTTAGATAAAATGAAGTTACTGCTGTAGATGCCATCAGACTCAGAGGAACATCTGTCCGCCTGATGCTCCTGTTTTCTGACCCCTGCCTGCTCCTGACACACACACACACTGATATACACACACACACACTGATATACACACACACACACTGATATACACACACTGATACACACACACACACACACTGATATACACACACACACTGATATACACACACACACACTGATACACACACACACACTGATATATACACACACACTGATACACACACACACACACTGATATACACACACTGATACACACACACACACTGATAACACACACACACACACTGATATACACACACACACACTGATATACACACACACTGATATCACACACACACACACATATACACACACACACACTGATATACACACACACACACTGATATACACACACACACTGATATACACACACACACACACACACACACTGATAACACACACACACACACACACTGATATACACAGACACACACACACTGATACACACACATGTTTGCTTATCTATCAAAATGGGGACATTCCCCATAGACTTCTGTTGTTTTCATACACAGCTAGTTATAAACAGTATAACCTAACCCACACTCTAACAGAAAACGTGCTGCATTTTTACTATTTAAAATAAACTTTATTTACTATGTTTTTACAGCATTTTTTACGTCCCCAAAAGGAGGTTTTGCTCAGGTTTGGCAGGTTTTGCTGACTTTTGAGTATAAATTTGTTCCCAGCATGGTTAAGTAAACACACACACAAATCTAAACAAATTAACTTGGTGGTGATTTATGTCAGAGACTCAGAGTGTAACGTCTTTCATTTAAGCAACTGTGCGTTTACTGGAGATTGTTTGTTATTATTTGTCATCCGTTAGATCTGCTAATATTGTATTTATTTAATATTTATTTATTATTTAATTGTGTTCAGATAAACTAACGGATCAAAATGTGTGTGATGTTTATTCCTTATTCCTGTGATATAAATCAATTTTTAAAATATGAAATGCAGTATATATATCAAGCAATGAATATATGTTTAAGTAATCAATACATAATTAATTCATGTATGTAATTAAGTAATGAAAGTTTAGCAGGTTACATGTCTGAATATTATTATTAACATATAAAGCTGCTTTTCTTTGCTTTTTTTAATCTGACTGACAGCCGTGTGACTGAGGGAGAGTCTGTATATAAAACACCAACATAATGTAACCGAATGTCAATAACTTTCAAATATTTATCTGATTAAATCACAGACTCTGATGAGACTGAAAAGCGTCAATGAACCGTCATTAAAACATCAATACTGGAAATCTTAATATGATTTAAAACATTACCATGACAAAAACATCAATCAGTTAAAAGAAGAGCAGCAATATATTTGGCAAAATGTCAATGTTTTAAAAACAGAGACAGATTACAGCTCACCAATCGCACTATTGTTTCCCGACAGTTAAAACATTTAATATTATAACATGTAGCAAGTGACACGTTTATATAATTAAGGGGCTGAAGCAGCACAAAGACAAAATGATTTTTTTTTAATAATTCTTTGTTTTGTTTCCCGTGAGGGGGAGGATAATAAAAATGACTTCAAAGCACCTCCACCAAAACCAATATCACACAAGCAGTTTTCAAGAGAAAATACTGCTTTCATTTTAACATGTGTTTGTGAAAGTCACATTCATTTTTCTATTGATAGACTCAGAAATCTGGATAAACAGACAAAATATCTCCCTTCTCTTTCCCACACACATCACAGAATTCAGTCTCTCTCTCTCTCTCTTTCTCTCTCTCTTTTGTGCTGTCCCTCTCTCTCTGTGTTTCTCAGTTCTCTCTCTCTCTCTCTCTCTCTCTCTCTCTCTCCATTTCTCTCTCTATTTCTCAATCTCTGTGTTTTTCTCTCTCTCTCTCTGTTTCTCAGTCTCTCTCTCTCAATTTCTCAGTCTCTCTCTCTTTCTCTCTCTCTTTTGTGCTGTCTCTCTCTCTCTCTGTTTCTCTCTTTCTCTCTTTTGTGCTGTCTCTCTCTCTGTTTCTCAGTCTCTCTCTCTCTCTGTGTGTTCTGTAGACGGGAGATAATGGCCTCGGGCTCTTCAATCTCTCGACTGTAATGTGTTTCTGACTCCAGCTAGTGCCTGCAGCCCCCTGAGAGGTACAGACACGACATCATGATGGAGTGTCAGGTGCTTCTGCGTGTGTGTGTGTGTGTGTGTGAGCGTGTCAGTATGCATATCAAACAGCTCCATAATGATATCTGTTCTCCTGCCAGCCTCGCTGGACGAAAGCAACCACCTTTGCTTTGTCAATTCAAGTCACACAAAAAGTATAAGTGCCCATGGACGGACATGCCCATATGATACACACAAACACACACTCACTCACGTAGAAACTGAATTTTTATTGATTCACAATCTTTCATCTGTTCGTTCTGATCCGTCGTTTTATTGGCTGTTTCCTGTCCCTCATTATCTTAAAGTTCTCACAGATTAATGGTATGGACATGGTAACCATGGTAACCAGCCAAGAGTGGCGCATGATGTAACCGACCAGCACCGCCACAGAATTGAAACAATAACCACGACACATCCTGACATGAGCCGCGTCAGGAGTCTCAGCTGATCCCAGATCAGATTTAGAAGATCACATTAAATAGGAATGTCTGTGTTGGTTTCATCACCTAAAATCTAACACACTGTAAAATGTTCTGTCTGAAAAGTGTGCTTGTGCTATCTTTAGAATAAAAGCTAAAGACACGAAGATTTTGAGTGGTTTTGTTACTTAATGGAAATGTTATGGAAACATTCTCACAATCTGAATTTGTTAGCTGGATATTTGGATTTTTTATTCAAATCAAAAACCTTCAGCTCCACAACGTCAGCAGAGGTGCTAAACTAACTTGTCTAACACTTTTGTGTGCATGTATTTAAACATTTGTTTAAATACTGTATGTGCCAACCCAAGGCTGTGGACTTTCCCTGCTGAGTCACGGTTCTTCCCAAGTTTTCATCTTCAGCTACTCAAACATTGAGTGAGTTTTGTTTTCCCATTTAGTTGTAATTTCTAGAGATTTTAATTTTCCACCTTTGGCATGCACCAGAGCTCAATGCTCACTGACCACTGCTCCGACCACAACCTCTGTGTTTTTAGGCTTTTGTCGAAGCCTAAAAACTGAAAACAGGAAGATGTTGGCATGATGGAGACATACAACACTGAGTGTAGTATCAGATGTATCACATGTGTGTGTAGTGTGTGTTTGTGTAGTGTGTAGCGAGTGGTTTATGGCCCGGGGTCGAGCTCTCTGAATAGCAAGGAGAAAGGGAACCCCTCGCGTACACACTCGCACACATAATTCACACAGACGGATGGTTCACAAGGAGATATTTCACTAGCTCTGTGACAGGGATAGAAGGACCTCTCATCTGCCCGGCCTACGGCGTATCGCAGAGTCCATTATTCACCACAGTGATTGACAGATGAGATGGAGAGCTCAGAAGCCGGGCTGGGTACGTCAGATCATCTGCTGTGTTGGAATGCCACAGTGTCTGACTATTGTCTGATCCGGACAGGACAGACTGTGTGTGTGTGTGGGAGAGAGACAGACAGACATCTCGAGACAGTGAGAGCCCTCACAGACAGATCAGACAGGGCTTGTGTGTGTTATCTGATCAGTTCAGGGCAGTGGTTCTGTTTGTCTAATGTTTAGGTTTCAGTAATTACAGGTCCCTGATTCACACACAGACCCGAGCACACGCACATATTCACACACTTCACGCCCACATGAGCCTGTCAGATATACATCACTGACAAACCCCCAAAAACTGAATTTACAACACGGACATCAAACGCCCCCTCAGACAGCTGTCTGATGCCCTCACCTGTCACCTGATATCACACACACACACATGAAGGCAATCCTTTCCCACAGACAGATCCTACAACATGTCTCTCATCCTAAATCTATCCCAGAATGCAGTGCAGCACGATTACTGAAATGGGCCTGTGTCCTAAAAAACATGTTGCAAATTATCATCTGTGAACAACTTAAGAAGTTACCGAAAACGTTCTTGTAGTAACATTAGTAGAATCTTTAATGTTATATATCATATATATCAAAGACGTTATTCTTAAGTTGTGGAATGTTTCACATACATTACAGAATTTAAAGAAAAGTTTGAATGTTTTTATAATCAAGTAATAATGTTATTATAATGTCTACAAAACTAGACGTTGTGAAAAATAACATTTTTACTGTTTGTTACTTAATGGAAACATTCTTACATATAGTTTCTGCCACAGCATGCAGTTGTTATTGTCAGGCTATATTTCTAACTGTTGTAAGTATAGACAGATTTTTTCTGTCATATGAATTTGTCATATTTTACTAAAACCAGGTCATTTAGATGAAACGTTCTTAGGTTACCTGACTAAATGTTTAACTGAGTTCCACAGATTCCACAGTTAGCATTTCTATAGTAAAAATTGTGGTAGCTTGAAATTTGACCCTCACAAAAAATAATCGTAAGAAATAGTCTTAATATGTTAATGCTGCAAGCTCATGAGAGGGCAATCTCCCACACTGTTTTTACATTGTGACTTTCAGCAGAATGAAATGAGAGAAGCCACCCAGAGAGCAGTGACCGTTGACCCTGTGGTAATGCCAGCCTGCGGGTGTGCTGACATCACACACACAGACGCACACTGCTCCTCTGTTCTGCTTTTCAAGAGCCATCAGGAGAAACGCTCACAGACACGGAGAGAAACTGAACCCCCCGGTCCGTTCTGGACTCCACTGCTGGCCAGAACTGACAGCTGTTGCCCAGGTAACAAGGCGGGTGGTTTATGGGTTAATGTGGGCGGCTGGTGTTCTGGTTATTGGTTATCAGTGCAAAGCATGTCCTGTAACATGTTTAAGTACATAACCAATATGATTATGAGTATAACAATACATAATCAAAACAAAATCATAATGGAAGAGGACTACACTAAAATAAGCCTAATGATTGAATGCAGAAGACTGTGTGTGTGTGTGTGTGTGTGTGTGTCAAGATGATTTGACAATCTTCGCTGTAGCCCTCCAGATGCCATCGCCATGGCTACATCAGGCTGGGAACCTGACCTCTGACCTCTCAGAGGGTCACTAAGTGACCCCTGCTGTTTGTACAGAGAAACTCCATAGTGACCAGCAAGTGAGAAAGACATCTGCTGATGTGTGTGTGTGTGGTGAATTACTGGACGTAACAGACTAATCTTAATTTAATAAAACAGAGGTTTCAGATGTTTATAATGATGGAGGGGAATTCTGGGTTTGTGTCTCTGCGTGACACTTATGCGTTTTAAAGATCTTATTTTTAATAATCAGCACATGTGGAAAACTGTTTCTTTTCTCTGTTCCCTCACTGTTTTCTTTTCCATATTCATTTAACATGACATGCACTTGTTCTCTCTCTCTCTCTTTCTCTCTGTCTTTGTCTATGCTGTTCACAGTCTTAATGAATGTATCTCTCTCTAGTCACGCTCTATACGCTCTCATCCAATTTAGATACTGTTCATCCTAAATATTCTGCAAGATTAGAGTTAACACATAAATACATGTCATACGTGTCCATATGGTTTATTATTGATGGTGGATTTTTGGAAATGTGCATTAGTGCATGGTTTTTCCCACAATTCCTTGCGCAAGGAAGTTTAAGACGATTAAAAGACGAGACTTTTCATTTAATCTAATTTTAATTTAGTAATAAGATCATTTAGAAACCTAATTTATTATAATCTAATTTAGCTGGATGCCAACACTTACATCTAAACACAAGCAGTACATGAAAACAGGTCTGTGGTGTTAAGACTCAGTTTTTTGTATGCTTGTTCGAATACTGGTGCGTTGTCTTACTACATACTCAAAAGTACAGCCTTTCTCATTATCAGTTGTGCTTCAGTTTATTCTACTTTATTTGATTATGTATTTCTACCTTATAAAATTAACTCTGACTGTTTTAGTAAACCGCTTTGCTATGAATTCCAATAAAATCTGCATTACCCTCGTGGAGTTAGCCTTTAGTGACTTCATGTCACTTTGACATTCAGAAGGGGCCCGGGGCCCGCAGGAGCCCAGGGCAATAGTGCAGGATAATATACAGAAGAGAAACCTGCAGGAGTCACAACACACATCCTGTCTCCTGTAAGACTCCAGGAGCTGCAGTGTATCACATGTCTGTGATTCGTCCCCTGAACACTGCCAGTCAACGTACCCAGAACACAGCAAATGAGTGTGTGTGTGTTTGAACGTGACACAGCACATATGGCCCAAATGATCTGGCAACTCTATTTATTACACACAAGAAGTTAAATTGAGCTTTATGAAGAGTGTGTGAGCACACGGCTGTGGCAGCAGACGACCACCGTGATGTTACACAGGCCTGAACGAGTGTGTGTGTGTTTGTGTGTGTGTGTCTGGAATTTCTATATTACATACTCAGTGGCCATTTCTCTCAAGCACACTGAACTGAGCTCTGTTAACAGTTTAATAAAATCGATGAAGTTTTCCACATCTTGACGAGCGTCATCTTCAATCACATCTCATTGGACAGCCATACGGGAAGCAGAATTATAATTAGTCATATTAATTAATACAGCTGTTAAAGTCTCGGTCCACTTCCCGTTACCATCAGATCATCTCACATGCCCGAACCACAAATTACGCAACGCTGAATTGTGTCTCAGATTTGATCTTTCTCGAATCATAAGAGAATTTATTTTACATCATATTATTGTCTGTAGGCAGATGAGTTTCATTAATACATAAACGTCTCTCTGGAGTTTTGCTCTCGAGAGCTGTAATGCAATAAAACATCTTTAACTACCATCTGCCCTGAATTATAGATTAATTACCTGATAACCTGCCATATAAATGAACAGAAAATAATGTTGTAATATTTTAATAATGCACCTGCATAATCATTACAAAAACGCAATTTAGATTCACAGGTGTTACAGAATCTACATGTATTTACAATTTTACAGACATTTTTAATGTAAATGAAAAAAACAATCAGAATAGAGATAAATGTCTGAGTTTTGCACTGTAACAGCACTGTTGCTTTAGTCTCTGTCTTCCAGAGATGATGGTGCTGACGTTTATTGTGGATGAGTGATGCTGTGTTTTCAGGACTAAGACAGATCCTCAGCACTTACTTCAGATAATTCAGAACGTCTCTTTATTGCACACTTTATTAAAGCGCTCTGACCAGAGCTGCAAAATCCACACTATCATTTATCTGAACCTCTGTGATCTGTCTGTGTGCAGTAATATACCTGCAAAAGGATTTCACCAGGTGTGTGTGTGTGTCCTGGTATTCATTATATTACGAGGACCAAATGTCCCCACAAGTAGTAATACCAGTGCATTTTGATCTTGTGGGGACATTTTTAGGTCCCCATGGGGAAACAAGCTTATAAGACATACAGAATTATCTTTTTAAAATTTTTAAATAGCAGAAAGTTTTCTGTGAAGGTTAGTTTAGTGTAGGATAAGTGTAGAAGGATAGAATGTAGAGACATGAAACATAAAACTCAATGTGTGTGTGTGGGCAGGGGCTGGCTCTGTTTATAAAATGTCTGACATACCGCACATGATATCAATTGTTGCCTTGCTTTCCATATTGTATGAACGTGTGCAGTGTAGCGTGTGTTATTCATGGCTTTTATCCAAACGTGATGAGTTTCTGCTTCTTTATCCACTGAGAATCCTTTGTGTTTGGATTGATGTCCAAAACATCATCTACAAGTCCAGATGTGTGTGTGTGTGTGTGTGATCAGCTGAGTGAGGTGAGGTGTGTAACTCAGGTCTGCTGATGTATGTGTTTGGTATTCTTATGGTAATGGTGTCACACAGCATGTAATGAATTCATTATACAGCCTTATTACAAGCACACGGACAACCACCCAGAGACATACTGCACACGAGTGTGTGTGTGTGTGTATTAAGACAGTATATTAATGCTAAAATATTACATGGTCTTATGAATCCTAATACAATAATAATCATTGTGCTTGTGTTAGCTTATGTAATTCTAACTGTTGGACGTGTCATTTTAACTAACAATGAAGCATTTTATATGTAATCACATCTAATCAAATGTATATTTGGTATTTTCTCATCACTTCTGTATACTCAGCTAACAGGGAACAATTATATATTTTATGGTATTTATATAATGATTTACGTGTACATATTAAAAACGTTATTCTTAAGTTGTTAGTGGAGCATTTTACATTTGCATTTATTCATTTAGCAGATGCCATAAGAACCAACCAGCCAAGACTATAAAGCTACATTTACAAGAGGGAATAGTATTTGTTTTAAAAATGCTACAGAATTAAAAACATTTGAATAATGTTCTTCTAACCAAGCAAAATAGCTATTAGATACAGAGTTAAAAATGTTTTATGTTAGCAATAATGTCAGTTGTTAGATACAGAGTTAACACTATTAGCTTGGTTACAGTATGGATGTCTCAAATACAACACACACCTCATAACAGCCCAGAATCATGAGACGTGATCAGATTGTCGTGCTTTAATTCTGTCCATTTGTTTCTCACCCAGCTCCATAAGGGGAGCTGGGTTTTTCTAATGATTACAAATGAAATGTATATTACAATGACTGATGATGATGATGAAGAGTATATTGATGATGAAGCATGTGTTGATGCCGGTGGTGAGGGCAGATGAAGCACAGGCCGTGTTTGGGATGCAACACAAGCGTTTTCTACACTGCACAATACGTACTGCATACTGCAGGCCCACCATAAAACTATGAGAAGGATGATGTTCATAGTGGTCGATCAATACAAGCTTTTATAATAAATAATTATTACATGTTTACAGTAACTCCACTCCAAACCTGAAAACAGGTTACTACTCTTAAAAGAGGAGTATGTGAAAGCATGCATTATGCAACATATAGAAAATATAATGCATGATACACACTGTATACTACACAAACAGGTATGCAAGTGTGTTGTTTCACAATCAGCTATTGGAGAAGGTCACACATCTGATGGAGGAACCACTTCTTAGGTAACTTCCCATCTTCTCCTTCACATTGCTCCAGTAAACAGCTTTTCTTCTGCTGTTAGAGAGAAGAAGAAGCAGAAGAAGTTCTGCACCGTTTACCCGTCACACCATCAATCACCGGCGCTCTCTGCCCGTCTCGGGCGGGGGGACAGCGCGGTGCGGCCGGCCATTTGTCACAGCGGCCCCGGAGGCTCCGCATGGCTGTCCGGGGAGGACGGCCTGTCGACGGGCCGACGTGGATGAACGAAAGCGGCATGCAAATGAGCGGAGGAGCGCAGACGAGCCTCCATTACTCCTCTTTAACTCGCTTGATTATGATTAAACTGATGCCCGCCGATCGCGTTTAACCCTTCTGTCCGCCAAAAGCGGCCCGGCGCGGGCGCGGAAACTGCCCGTTTATAGGAAGCGTCACGGTGCGCGTCCGCATCTGGAGATCATTTCCATCTCCCGTGTCAGACAATTATACAACTAACGATTTGAGGTTGTAAGAACGTTCCCCTAACGTTCCCATGAGTGACTGAAGAGTTCATTTTGAATGTTATAGTTTTGTAAGCGTTGTATTAACGTTATTGGGTTGGTTAGGGTTTGGTAAGACTGTTATTAAAAACTTTGTATTAAAGTTACTGCAAGAATGTTTTCTGATAACACTGAGAGAACCTTTAGAGAATGTTCTGAGAACGTTCCCTGTTAGCTGGGTAAGCTGTTAGGTAAGAGAGGTGGAGATGTTTTGATTGATGGATCCCATCATTATGTGTGTGAGTGTGTGTGAGTGTGTGTGTGTCTGTGAGTGTGTGAGTGTGTCTGTGTGTGTGTAAGTGTGTGTGTGTGAGAGTGTGTGTGTGTGTGAGAATGTGTGTGTGTGTGAGAGTGTGTGTGTGTGAGAGTGTGTGTGTGTGTGTGTAAGTGTGTGTGTGTGAGAGTGTGTGTGTGAGTGTGTGTGTGTGTGTGTGTGTGTGTGTGTGTGTGTGTGTGTGTGTGTGTGTGTGATGTGTGCTGTGAGTGTGTGTGTGTGTGTGTGTGTGTGTGTGTGTGTGTGTGTGAGAGTGTGTGGTGTGTGTGAGTGTGTGTGTGTGTGTGTGTGTGTGTGTGTGTGTGTGTGTGTGTTGTGTGAGTGTGTGTGTGTGTGTGTGTGTGTGTGTGAGTGTGTGTGTGTGTGTGTGTGAGAGTGTGTTGTGAGTGTGAGTGTGTGTTTTGTTGTGTGTGTGTGTGTGTGTTGTGTGTTTTGTGTTTTGTGTTGTGTTGTGTGTGTGTGTGTTGTGTGTTTGTTTGTGTGTGTTTTGTTGTGTGTGTGTTGTGTGTGTGGTGTGTGTGTTTGTTGAGTGTGAGTGTGTGTGTGTGTGTGTGTGTGTGTGTGTGTGTGTTGTGTGTGTGTGTGGTGGTGTGTGTGTGTGTGTCTGTAGTGTGTTGTGTGTGTGTGTGTGAGAGTGAGTGTGTGTGTGTGTGTGTGTGTGTGTGTGTGTGTGAGTGTGTGTGTGTGTGTGTGTGTGTGTGTGTGTGTGTGTGTGTGTGTGTGTGTGTGTGTGTGTGTGTGTGTGTGTGTGTGAGTGTGTCTGTGAGTGTGTATGTGTGAGTGTGTGTGTAAGTGTGTGTGTGTGTGTGTGTGTGTGTGTGTGAGTGTGTGAGAGTGTGTGAGAGAGAGAGATGTAGAAGAGTTATAGCCCAAACATGTTGAAAATGTTATTATTGTTGTTGCTTAATTTAATTTCTCTAATGTCTGTCCATCTTCAGATCTTCTTCAGTTCATGATCAACAGAATCTATGGGCTGATAAATATATAACACTCAGCACTGTGAGAGAACTTGTGTTTGTGTTATAAAGTGAAAGAGGAGAGACAATATGAGGAAGAAAATCATAATTGAAATAAAACAACGAAACAGCACCGTGATACATTCTCTCCTCCTTTAAAGCCTCTCCATCATCACCAGTGATCTGTCAGTTTCTTTCCCTGTGTGGACTGTGATATGACATGAATTCATTCTCTCAAAAGTCTGACACTGTGTAACTTCATTTCAGTTTGTGCTGGTCCTGGAGGATGACTGCCGGATACTGCTGCCCCCTGGCGGATGAGCAGAGGAGCTTGTTGTTCCACAGCTACACCACTGGAGGGCGCAATAGAACAACAAACTCACATTGCTTAAGGCATGTAAACAAAACGTGATAACAGCTGCTTGTATTCCTGAGTAATGATAAAATATGTGTGACTAAAGCACCATTTGAGTTGTTTTAACAATCACAAGATTTAATTAAAAATGTTTATTTGTAGGCGATGATTTGTTAGTTTGTTCAAATATCAGTCATTAAAAACAGGCCAGTTTCCTGAAATGTCAAAGATTTGTCGCTGTGAAGGTAAATGTAAGTAAAAGCGCCATTTCCATCAGAAGCTGTAGGATGGTGGTTAACTGGCCGTGTGTTTGGCAGATCTTGGCTTCGTGAGCACACGATCAGAGCCAGAGTCCATCTGGAGCTGGACTGCCCTCCAGACACACTGCCTTCATGAGCTGTGAAGTGTGACTTATTTAATCTCTGTGTGTATGAACTGTACGTACTGTGTGTTACCAACAGCACACAGAGCAGATCCACCAGCCGTCAGTGTCCCTCAGTCTAATCACACCGGTGACCGTCCTGACATCATCACACCGGCCAGTGTGCCTGTTTAAAACAACGTCTGCCCAATCATTTTAGGTTGTAAGAACATGTTAATGTTATTTTGAAAGTTCTAGGAAGGTTTAAAATGATCAGTTTTTACACATTTTATTATACTTGTTAACACTATTGCTTGGTTATAAGAATGCTATTCCAACATTTTTCACTTCTGTAACATGTAAAATGTTCCACTAACTACTGAAGAATAATGTTTCTATCTGTAACTTCTGAGAATGTTCCCTGTGAGCTCTACTGAGAAGATATGGGTCCGTCTGTCTTGTTGTTTCTTTCTTTCTTTCTTTTTCATGCACAAGATCACATCTATACACTCTTAAAAAGGTGCTTCACGATACCATAGAAGAACAATTTTCTGTAGAACCTTTTCACAAAAGGTTCTTTGGCGTTGATAAAGGTTCTTTAGACTATTAAAGGGTAAGAAAGAAATGGTTCTTTTAGGAACCTTTGACTGAATGGTTCATTGGGGAACCAGATTCTTCTATGGCATCGGTGTGACAGTCTTTTGCAGTAATGCTTTGTTAAAAGATGTTGCTTCTGGCTCATAATTCACTACTTCTGATATTAAATATAATCCATGACACAGTTTTGAAATTTTCCAAACAGCCAGTAACATCATCTCCACAATTAACCAGAAATGTAACAATAATAAGTTCATCTAATTATTAATCTTCTACACCCAATTTAAATATGTATTTACTTTAGATTTATCATGCTGATGTCACCATCACCTGTTTATTCACGTCCCAGAGAGAGGAGGGGCCGCGTGTGTGTTTGTGTGTGTGTGTTTGTGTGTGTGTGTTTGTGTGTGTGTGTTTGTGTGTGTGGCAGCCAAAGGGAGGAGTCACACACCTGTGAATCCACACCTGGCTGCCAGAAAGCACTAGAGGGACATCCGAGCCGGAGAGCAGGCAGGACAGAGGAGAAAGAGAGAGAAATAAAATAAAATTAGGAGAAAAAAACACATAAATCAGTTTCAGGGGCCCAGAGGGCCAATGAGCTCACTTGCTGGACTCATCTGTGAGGAGAGCTGAGAGACTGAACCAGAGGACAGACCTGAACCAATCAGATAACAGCAGTCTGCACGGACACACATTTACCCGCACAGGTGAGAGAGAATTTCATCAGAATTACCTGGAGAAAAACTCCATGAAACATTCGAAACGTGATGAAATGAAACATTCATCTCATAGACTAACGTTCATGTTGAATGTTACTGCTGCTTTCAGAAGAATTAGGTTTAGGTCAAATGACTGTGTGTGACTTGTTTACTAAACTTAAAAGCAGATAAAATGGAAAGTTTTTAATGGACACACGTGATGTGAGAATAGTGTGTGTTATTTAGAACAGTTGTTATGTAATGACCTCTGGACAGACACTTTTTTATACACATTCATTGTAAACATTTCAGCTTTATTACTTACTAATCATAAGTTCTGTACAATGAGTGACTAGTCCGTGTGTTTGTGTCTTACAATCAAGTGAATACCTAAAATGCAAAAATTGTTTGAATTGTGTCAACAGTTCAACAGTAGAAGTCTATATATGGATGTGAATGTAGTTTTGAGATGACAGTGGGAGAGAATCCTTCAGGGTCATCACCTGAACTAGTTCTGAGTTTATATTCATCTGTTTGTCTACACTGTTTGTGCACTATGTGTTGTCTCTCTAAACCATGTGACAGGTCCATACACAGAATTTAGTGTTTAAAATGGTTTAAAATGTTAACGTTTAAAATGTTGTCTTCGTTCTTTTTTGGCTTTAACATACAGTATAAATAGAAATGTATCTGCTGGCCTGTGAGTGATAAATCAGTGTGTGTGTGTAGGCCTGTGAAGTCAAACACAGAAACGTTTTTCTTTCGATGATACTCTGTGAAATTTAAATGACCAGGAAACAGTGTCAGCTCTTATGTAATACCTCTAACCTCATTTTACCTGCGCTTGTGTCCCAGTCTGTCTTTGGTCACACATGCACACGTATTCATCTCAGCAGCATCAGATCCTGCGCTTGTGTCTCAATCTATGTCTTTAGTCACACATGCAGATGTATTTATCTCAGCAGCATCAGATCCTCACTGTTCCCAGAGTGAAGCTCTCTGTGGAGCTCCAATTAACACCTGATGTTCCCTCAGCCACCCGAATAATAAAGAAATGAATGCAAATGCCTTTAGAGATTTCTGTTTCCTGAGAGAGCGACTGTAATTTAATGAGGACAACAAAATACCCAGCTAACAACTTACGGTTGTAAGAACATTTCCCTAACGCTTCTGTTCTACTAACATTACTGCGAGAATGTTTTTGATAACTTTGAGAACATTCAGAGAACGTTAGCCAACATTTTGAGAATGCTTCCTGTTATCTGGGTAGAGGCAGTCTGATAAACAATCAGACTAATAATGAGAAAATAAACTGAAAATCTCTCAGATTTTGTGCAGTCCTTGGTTTGCGTGACGATTTTCGTGACATTGAAACAATGTTTCTGTGTTATCATGATCCGTCAGTCTTATCATAATCTTTATGAGTAATTAAAACACAAGAGATTCCCTGTCGGCCATGGACACACTCGGAGAAAATACCGGATTTCCCTCTCAACAATGATCACGTTCACTGACTCCCATCTGTATCTTCATATGATAAACCACAAAACTAGGTTTACATTACTGTGAACAGCAGATCCTCTGTTGTTCTGACAGCACAGACAACACGAGTGTGGGTTTATACAGGATGTGCCATTTACATGCAGAGAAACCTTCCTTATCCATTCCTGTCTATTATAACACCCAGAGCGAAACTGATCTTAACAGTGCATTAACACACGTTACATTTAAATACTGTTACATAACTACTTTATTTCCTTTATTATAAATCACACACTCTGTGCTTCAGTTGCTCAGACATTAAACACTAAGTTAAATTCAATAGCAATTAATTTAAGCTACTTATTAAGTTCACTGTTTTGGCATTATATTTGAAACAACCAAAGAATAGTTATTTCAGGATATACAATGTAGGCTACATCCCAGCTCACAGGGAACATTGAATGTTAGCTAATTTTGTTATGCAAGAATGTTATCAAAAACGTTCTCGCAGTAACGTGATAGTAAAACTTTTTTAATGTTATATATCATATATCAAAAACTTTATTTGTTAGTGGTTAGTGGCATGTTTTAAAAACATTACAGAATTAAAAAAATGTTTAAATAACGTTATTTTACCAAACAGTAACATTAATACAACGTCTAAAAAAACGGTTGTTTTAAAGGTTCCTAAAGGCATCTTTAGGGTTTTTGTTACCTAATGGAAACCTTGGGGAAACATTCTTACAACCTAAAAGGGTTAGCTGTGATGAAGCTTTCCAAACGTATGTGTAATGCAACACAAACGATTGTCAAAGCAGCTCTCTGTGTGTAAGGTTAAAGCACTAAAGTTCAAAAACATGGAGGTTGAAAGGGATCGAGCCGGTCACATGATCTCTGTTTGCTTTCCTCAACATAAAAGCTCTCAGAGAGAGAACAGCATTAACATACTGTATGAAAATGACTACTCGGTTGCTAAGCAACCGGCAGTCAATGGTCAACTCCTTTCCTGTAAAAGGTGAGTGGATGTTACCACAAGCAACTGCTGTAGTGTGTGAAAGAGTTCATCCATTACAAGTGTTTTCACAGACGCCTGGAAATATGATCACGTACAGCAGCATATTTCACCAGATATAAAGTGATTGTTTATATAATAGTACATGAGTGAGTAAACCTCAAAGTGTTGCTCTAGTCACGTGTGCGTTTGTGTGTGTTTACTTTACCATATATTGTGCATTCATTTGTACCCAAAAGTAAAACAAACCTGACAAATCTGAGCAAAACCTCCGAAATTTCTGATGTCTCTTGATTTCATTCAGCACTAGCATGATTTCTGATGTCACATCTCTTGATTTCATTCAGCACTAGCATGATTTCTGATGTCACATCTCTTGATTTCATTCAGCACTAGCATGATTTCTGATGTCACATCTCTTGATTTCATTCAGCACTAGCATGATTTCTGATGTTGTCTCTTGATTTCATTCAGCACTAGCATGATTTCTGATGTCACATCTCTTGATTTCATTCAGCACTAGCATGATTTCTGATGTCAAATCTCTTGATTTCAGCACATATTCTGATTTCTTGATTTCATTCAGCACTAGCATGATTTCTGATGTCACATCTCTTGATTTCATTCAGCACTAGCATGATTTCTGACGTTGTGGCTCTTGATTTCATTCAGCACTAGCATGATTTCTGATGTTGTTCTTGATTTCATTCAGCACTAGCATGATTTCTGATGTCACATCTCTTGATTTCATTCAGCACTAGCATGATTTCTGATGTTGTTCTTGATTTCATTCAGCACTAGCATGATTTCTGATGTCACATCTCTTGATTTCATTCAGCACTAGCATGATTTCTGATGTCACATCTCTTGATTTCATTCAGCACTAGCATGATTTCTGATGTTGTCTCTTGATTTCATTCAGCACTAGCATGATTTCTGATGTTGTCTCTTGATTTCATTCAGCACTAGCATGATTTCTGATGTCACATCTCTTGATTTCATTCAGCACTAGCATGATTTCTGATGTTGTCTCTTGATTTCATTCAGCACTAGCATGATTTCTGATGTCACATCTCTTGATTTCATTCAGCACTAGCATGATTTCTGATGTCATCTCTTGATTTCATTCAGCACTAGCATGATTTCTGATGTCACATCTCTTGATTTCATTCAGCACTAATGATTTCGATGATGTCTCTTGATTTCATTCAGCACTAGCATGATTTCTGATGTCACATCTCTTGATTTCATTCAGCACTAGCATGATTTCTGATGTCACATCTCTTGATTTCATTCAGCACTAGCATGATTTCTGATGTCACATCTCTTGATTTCATTCAGCACTAGCATGATTTCTGATGTCACATCTCTTGATTTCATTCAGCACTAGCATGATTTCTGATGTCACATCTCTTGATTTCATTCAGCACTAGCATGATTTCTGATGTCACATCTCTTGATTTCATTCAGCACTAGCATGATTTCTGATGTTGTCTCTTGATTTCATTCAGCACTAGCATGATTTCTGATGTACATCTCTTGATTTCATTCAGCACTAGCATGATTTTGATTTCATCTCTTGATTTCATTCAGCACTAGCATGATTTCTGATGTCATCTCTTGATTTCATTCAGCACTAGCATGATTTTTTGATGATTCTGATGTCACATCTCTTGATTTCATTCAGCACTAGCATGATTTCTGATGTCACATCTCTTGATTTCATTCAGCACTAGCATGATTTCTGATGTCACATCTCTTGATTTCATTCAGCACTAGCATGATTTCTGATGTTGTCTCTTGATTTCATTCAGCACTAGCATGATTTCTGATGTTGTTCTTGATTTCATTCAGCACTAGCATGATTTCTGATGTTGTCTCTTGATTTCATTCAGCACTAGCATGATTTCTGATGTTCTCTTGATTTCATTCAGCACTAGCATGATTTCTGATGTATTCTTGATTTCATTCCATGATTTCTGATGTATCTCTTGATTTCATTCAGCACTAGCATGATTTCTGATGTTGTTCTTGATTTCATTCAGCACTAGCATGATTTCTGATGTCACATCTCTTGATTTCATTCAGCACTAGCATGATTTCTGATGTTGTTCTTGATTTCATTCAGCACTAGCATGATTTCTGACGTTGTTCTTGATTTCATTCAGCACTAGCATGATTTCTGATGTCACATCTCTTGATTTCATTCAGCACTAGCATGATTTCTGATGTTGTCTCTTGATTTCATTCAGCACTAGCATGATTTCTGATGTCACATCTCTTGATTTCATTCAGCACTAGCATGATTTCTGATGTCACATCTCTTGATTTCATTCAGCACTAGCATGATTTCTGATGTCACATCTCTTGATTTCATTCAGCACTAGCATGATTTCTATTCACATCTCTTGATTTCATTCAGCACTAGCATGATTTCTGATGTCACATCTCTTGATTTCAAGCATGATTTCTGATGTCACATCTCTTGATTTCATTCAGCACTAGCATGATTTCTGATGTCGTCTCTTGATTTCATTCAGCACTAGCATGATTTCTGATGTTGTCTCTTGATTTTCTATTTCATTCAGCACTAGCATGATTTCTGATGTCACATCTCTTGATTTCATTCAGCACTAGCATGATTTCTGATGTCACATCTCTTGATTTCATTCAGCACTAGCATGATTTCTGATGTCATCTCTTGTTTATTTCATTCAGCACTAGCATGATTTCTGATGTCACATCTCTTGATTTCATTCAGCACTAGCATGATTTCTGATGTACGTCTCTTGATTTCATTCAGCACTAGCATGATTTCTGATGTCACATCTCTTGATTTCATTCAGCACTAGCATGATTTCTGATGTCACATCTCTTGATTTCATTCAGCACTAGCATGATTTCTGATGTCACATCTCTTGATATCATTCAGCACTAGCATGATTTCTGATGTCACATCTCTTGATTTCATTCAGCACTAGCATGATTTCTGATGTCACATCTCTTGATTTCATTCAGCACTAGCATGATTTCTGATGTTGTTCTGATTTCATTCAGCACTAGCATGATTTCTGATGTCTCTTGATTTCATTCAGCACTAGCATGATTTCTGATGTTGTCTCTTGATTTCATTCAGCACTAGCATGATTTCTGATGTCACATCTCTTGATTTCATTCAGCACTAGCATGATTTCTGATGTTGTCTCTTGATTTCATTCAGCACTAGCATGATTTCTGATGTTGTCTCTTGATTTCATTCAGCACTAGCATGATTTCTGATGTCACATCTCTTGATTTCATTCAGCACTAGCATGATTTCTGACGTTGTTCTTGATTTCATTCAGCACTAGCATGATTTCTGATGTCACATCTCTTGATTTCATTCAGCACTAGCATGATTTCTGATGTTGTCTCTTGATTTCATTCAGCACTAGCATGATTTCTGATGTCACATCTCTTGATTTCATTCAGCACTAGCATGATTTCTGATGTCACATCTCTTGATTTCATTCAGCACTAGCATGATTTCTGATGTTGTCTCTTGATTTCATTCAGCACTAGCATGATTTCTGATGTCACATCTCTTGATTTCATTCAGCACTAGCATGATTTCTGATGTTGTTCTTGATTTCATTCAGCACTAGCATGATTTCTGATGTCACATCTCTTGATTTCATTCAGCACTAGCATGATTTCTGATGTCACATCTCTTGATTTCATTCAGCACTAGCATGATTTCTGATGTTGTTCTTGATTTCATTCAGCACTAGCATGATTTCTGACGTTGTTGCTTGATTTATGTCATGTGTAGCATTTTCATGCACACTTCAGTTTAGTGTGTGTGAAATTTAAGGCTGGTAACCAGAGCTCTACATGTTAAACTCAGCATACCTCTGCCATATGGTGGCTACTCGGTTACACTAAAAAATTCAGCGGTGGCGATCCCTCCTGATGTAAGACACACATCTTACATGAGCTTCAGTGCACAGCCTGTGACAGCTCAGTTTACACATTACCACACTGTTCTCACTACTGTTTTCTGTTGAGAAAAATGGCTGGACCCATGCAACAACCCAGCTAACAGTGAACGTTCTCAGAGCGCTGGCTAACATTCTCCAGAGGTTCTCCAAAAGTTCTCCTAAAGTTCTTGAAAGCATTCTTGCAGTAATGTTAGTAGAACATTTCAACGTTATAATATATGAAAATCGTTCTTTGTTAGTCTGTTAAGTTGTTAGTGGAAAGTTTTAAAAATGTTACAGAATGAAAAATCTTTGAGTTACATTTCTGATAACCAAGCAATAATGTTTCTACAAAACTGAAACCTTCCCAGAACTTCACAAATAACATTTGAACGTTTGGTTATGTTAGGGAAACATTCTTACAAACTCAAATTGTTATCTGGAATACTTTCTTATATCTCATGTTGTTCTCTTTGCAGAGTTGGAAGAGTCTCAATGGCTACCGCTGACCCTGCGCCCTCCTGGTGGAAACTGACGTTTACGCGCAGAAAGAAATCCCAGCCGAAGGTGTCGTATGAGATCCCCGCGGAGCACGCCAGCAGTGGTGGTGGAGAGACGCCCGGCACGCCTGACCCCGCCGCCGACAGCCAGTTTAATGCCCGCTTGGAGCGCATCGTGGACAAAACGGCCACCAAGGGCCGCCACGTGAAGGTCTCACACTCGGGTCGCTTTAAAGAGAAGAAGAGGATCCGATCCACCCTGGCAGAGAATCCCAACCTGTTCCCGGAGACAGAAGTGACTGTGAATGAGGGCAACACTGCTGGAAAATAGATGTAAAGATGCCCAAAGGCTCTATAAAGCACTTTTATCTGAATGTCCTCTGAGGTTCACACACACCCGAGGCTGAAGGTGAGAACAGGGTCACTGAATGAATGACTGATGCACTGATGTTTCCAAACAAAGACACAAAGATCCGGTTTATGCACAGATGTACATGGCAGGACTGCACTGGATTTGTTGTAGTCCATTCCCAACTAACAGAGGACGTTCTCTAAACGTTCTCAAAACGGTCATGCAGCAACGTTAGTAGAACGTTTCTGTAACCTTGTATAGCTACATATCTAACACATTATTCTGAAGTAGATGGTGGGACGTTTTAAAAACGTTACAGAATGTAAAAATGTTTAAATGACGTTCACATAACCAAGAAATAATGTTAATACAACATCCACAAAATGTACCTTTTGAATGTTCCTAGGACTTTCAAAATAACCTCTAAAGTTTTTCTTCATGGAAACGTTAGGGAAACGTTCTCACAACCTAAAACACAAGATCTCACTAGCTTCTGTTTGCTTGTCATAGTTTGTTTTACTTTATGTGGTATGTTGCAAACCAGAGTCACAGCTACAGCACTTCAGATTCAACAGATGAAACAATTCACTCATGTACCTTATCAGCAGTAAGAGTCACTATATCAAAAACAATTATTGAAATTTAACTAAGTTGTAAATCTATAATATAGATAAACTCTTGAATCATTGTTGTCACTGCTTATTGAAGAATAAATTAGCAGGAGCTCTAAAACAAACATTTTAATGTCTGAATTAAATAGAAAAACAGTAAATGCATTTTATTGCTTCTAAATCACCCACTAGACCAAAACTATATTTTGTTTTGGATGAATGTGCCTGTTGCAATAATGAATTATTTTAATGTCTGTGTTACTGTGTGTTAGGTAGAGTTGTGGTTTCTGATATTAAACGTTGATTTATTGAAAGCTATTTATTATAAAGGGATAACGGGGTTTTTGGTTTAAATGATTGTGTTTTTATGCTGAAATAAATGATCAGATATGTGCAGGCCTAATTCAGTTGTTTGCTCAGCTGGCAATTTCAAATGAATTTTGTATGAATATGTATGTAAATATGCATTTGCCTCTGAATAAAAACATTCATTCATAATTAAACGACAGGCTGTTTCGGTTCTTTTGTCACACTCTTTATTTAGTTTTCAGTCACTCTTTATCTTTTATCTTTTGTCATGATTATAAACGTGTTTCATTGTCTTGTGGTGTCACTTGTAGTCCAGCAGAGGGCGACACACGCAACAGCACATCCGGGAAACTTGCAAGCGACGTCGACATGCATTACCGCTCACATCCGGGAAACTTTCTAAAAGAGCTTTTATTTTTATTTTCTCTGTCGTTGTCGCTTTTATCGGACTTTATTTTTTCATGACAGATTTGTTTATGAATCTGTCGACTGACAGACGAACCCAACCTTGATATCTTCTTCGCATTAGTGTAAGCGTATTGCTTAATATAATATCTCCCCTCCTTTAAATAATCTAAACAACAAACCACTCATGCAAAGATTTAAAACACGTATTTAAACTTTCATTTTTTCTATTCCCGATCAGAAATGTGAGATAAAACCGACAGGACTATGAGGCGGCTGTGCGGAGTAACACCGCACACGCGGCTCCGGCGGAAGGATGTGTGAGCGGTGCTGCGGCTCTATATAAGCGTGAACTCGACGTCATCGGCCGCAGTTTCGTCTGTTTTCACGGTTGATGTTTGTAAACACTCGAGCGCTTCTGCTCTCCGCCGAAATGGCCGTGTGATCTGCAGCTTGTCGACAGCGCCCAAACTCCTCAGTGCATCAGCAAAGTGCACTGGCTCACTACATTTATAGCAAAATGGCGTAAGTATACTTTTATTGTTTATTGGCCTTCAAAAGTCCGTCGTTTCGCTCACCCTGGGCTGTCTAATACAATTATCACGCTTATATTTAGACTTCTGTTGAAGTATTGTACCCAGTTTGAATGTATTTTAAATGTTTCAAGAAGTTACAATAAAGGTTTGAGTTTCAATACAATGACGCGCGCCATGTCTGCCAGACGCTGAAACGTCAGTCGATGATTTGCGATGGTTTTTATTTTAAAAAAGTACAATAAAGTCGTCCATTCGTTTAATAAATGTATCCGAAATGATCTCCGATCACGTTTAACTCAAATAATCGCGTGTTAAACAGTTTAAAGGACTTTTCTTTGTCGCCGCGTGTGCTTCACAAAATGGCGCTCGTTCCTGAGAAGGGAGCGGCGAGTCCCTGAAATGGCGGATAGTTCATAATGAAGACAGTGAGACTTTATAATGTTTTTACTCCAGCATGCGTGTTTAAAGTCCCGTTTAACCCGATCTTATAATAAGCTGAAGAGATTCCGTACTTACTAAACTGATTTTAATGTTATTAATAGATCTCCGACAGCTGACTGTAAGAGATAAAGACGCGTCACGTGACTGGTGTCTTCTGCCATATATGGGCGTGGGCTGTGACGTAATAACGAATGACAACCAGGAAGACGTCACCGGGCGTGTTTTTATTTTGCTTAATGGCTGTGCTTTAATTAAGTGAAATTATGTTGTTTAAGAGATGAACTGCTTTTGTTTTCGCAGGTCCTTTGAGGCAACTCACACCTTCGCTGTAGCTGACAGCACGAAATTACTCGTATTTACCGAAGACGACTCACTGATTCCTCTTGAAATAGACAGCCATGGCTTTGATGAGCTCACGGTTTGGCCTGGCCGATATGGAAGCGCTTCTCTGGGACCCATCATCACCGATGGCTGACCCTCTGGGGTCCTTCCTAAACAAAGATGATGAGGTTCTTCCTCTTGAAGGTGCCGAATCGCCCCTCTCATCTTTCTCTTCCTCCTCACATTCCTCTCTCTCCCCACCCTGCTCTCCCGCCTCCCCTCAGAGGGTGGAGAAGGCTGGGCTTGACCCGCTGTCCCTGTCCTGGATCTCCTCAGACGAGCTGTGCCTAGATGAGGGAAGCACAGACAGCGGCAAAGGTGAGGTGTAGGAGCTCATTCCAGATAAACGTCACTACTGAACTCTGTTTTCAGCATAAATATTTCAAGTATGTGGTGATAATGTTTCATCTTTGATGTTCCCTTCAGAACATTCATTTAGTGAAATGGATTGGATGACGGAGCGAATCGACCTGAGCGAGTTCGATCTCGACTCTCTCATTGGCTCCTATGACTCTGAGGATCCACCCAGTTCCCCTGAAGAATTCATCGCTTCTCTTGAGTCACAGATACATCTAGAGTCCCTGCCCCAGCCCCCTGAAAACACCCCTTCACTAATCACCCCTGTCTGTTTAATTCCTTCTGATTCTGAAACTGATCAACTTTCCAACCTGTCATTCACTTCAAATACTCCAGTAACTGCCCCTTTTGTCCTCTCAACACCCTGTGAGATGACAGATTCCACTTCTGTGGTCCCTGAGCCCCAGGCTGAGTTTGAAATCAAGTCTGAGCCAGCCTCCCCCGTCCCTTCCCTTCCTCCACCTGAGTCTCCCGCAGACATGCTTGAGCTTGGCTGTGAGGTGGACATCTCTGAAGCTCAGAGTCCACCCCCCATTGAGGTCCGGGTGCCTAAATTTGTCCTTTCCCTCTCCCCGACCCGCATTGTTCTTGTACTGGCTCCCAAAGAGGAGACAAATGCTATGGTTGCCCATCCGAGCAAAGGTGAGGTGGAGGATGATTCCACAAATCCATCCTCCCCTGAACCACAAACGCCTCCTCCCTCTCCCCATTATCGCTCCGCCAGGGTGAAGCCCTACTCTCCACCTGAGCCAAAGCCCACCCAAAACCAGCAGTCAGAATCACCCAGCCTCGCAGGAAGAGTGAAGTCAGCCAGCGGCTCAAAGGTGGTGGTGGAGAAAAAGCTGAAGAAAATGGAGCAGAACAAAACAGCAGCCACGCGCTATAGACAGAAGAAGAGGGCGGAGCAAGAGGCCGTCCAATCAGAGTGTGGCGTTCTGGAGGAGAGAAATCGAGAGCTGCAGGAGAAAGTGGACTCCATCACTAAGGAGATCCAGTACCTGAAGGAGCTGATGGAAGAAGTCAAGAAAGCGAGAGAGAGCAGAACGGTGCGGTCGTGAAGAACATGAGTTTGAATAGAGAGAAAGACTCAGAGCTGAGAGATCTGGACAGTTTCAGTATAGACTGAAGTGTAGAATGTGGCATTAGCTGATGTTTGGGGATGTTGAGTGTGGTCCTATAAGGTGTTTATTCTACCCTTCTATAAATAGCTTGATGCTTCCACAATGTCTAAGTAGTGACAGTTCCTAACAGCTTGTCATATATCAACAAAGTGTGTTCTTCTGTTACCTGTGTGTTTTTATCTTGTGTATTCACAGTATTACATGATGTCATTGCTTTTGTATTGCTCCTAATGTTTGTAATAAAATTTCCAAATTACAATTCTGTGTATAAATGCTTAAAACTTCACGTTCACTTTAACTATCCTAATAGAGTTGTAGAAAGGGTGTGGTGTGAACTTAATGAATTGCATATTGACATTAGAATTATTCTGTCACGGTATGGACATTTTATTGTTTATGTATCCTGAGCTTTACTTGTGTAATAAATGTAGAAACGTTCAAGGAAAAAAATCCTTGTCTTCTCATTTTTTTGTAGTTTTTGTAAACATACAAAATAAGTCTTACTGTCTGAAGTTTTATGAGGTAATTAAAAAGAATAGTATGATTGATATTGACATTCATAACAGTACAGACAAGTTGTAGTACAATATCAGTTCTCTGTAAATGTTCTAGCATCAAACCTCTTCTGCAATGTGTTTGTTTAGTTAATAATGTTGCCAGAAGAAATAGCAGATATTGGATTTAACTTATGTGCAAAAAAACAGACTTGGATCTGAAGAACAGGAGACAGAACTTGATGCACAAAGTGTAGTGTAAAATTGTTCTTTATTATGAAAATATGTGATGAAAATGATACAAGGTTTTAACTTCTGGTTTCTACTTGTACTCCTGTAGCATATCACAGTAAATAGATTAATATTTAGCATTAGTAACAGGCACAGTGACACAGTGCTACATTCATATGTGTTAAGGTAGAATATAATGCTGCCCCACAGTCCTAAGTGTGACATGCTCCCTTTATTGATTATCAGTCTTCAAATAAAAAACGTTTTTAAGAGTTAAATGGCGCATTCAATTCAGTTTATGTCCATAAATAATCATATGCAAAACCCAGGAGTTAACCTGTGTAATACAGAATGTCAGGTGTGCAAAATATCAGTGAATATACATTGAGTATATTCATACAAACGCTACGTGTTAAATGCTACAATTCCAACATTTACTTAGTAAACATACTTGTACGTATGATACAGTTTAAATCTGCTGGTCAAAGTTTAACACAATACTGTACAATATTGGTTTTGAGAGTCCTGGTATTCACACGATAATAGAAGGATTTGTTTTGGTTGTTTGGTCTGTTATCAAGCATGACTCTTATTTAGCAAATGCTCTGCATCAGTAACATTTCATGCATATGACGTTAGTGCTAATATCTGAACACATTTGTGATCAGTTCAAGAACAAGTTTTCAGAAATGGCATTTGAAAGTGCACTGTGCTTCTAGCAAAGGTGATCAATAAGAAAGTGGGTAATGAAATGAGAAGTTTGTGTTGTGTGTGTCATACTGAAATAAAGTAAAAAGTGTGGAATGAAAATACTGCTTGTTTTGGGCACCTTCAGGTCAATGATTTTCACATTCACTATTAATTTACCTTTTAGTTAAAGAGTGCAACTGAAGTCATTGTTTTTTAGTTCAGAATGCATCTTCCACTCGTTTCCTCCTCATCTAGTTCCTGGTTCACTGGAAAACAAAGACACAAAGATCGGATTTGACCAAGTATGCTCTGTATACTTGTGTATGATTTGTGTTTGGTTTCGTCACATCATGAGAGAGCTAAATGTAAATGAATGAAACACTCACGCTTGACGGGTAAGAAAGGTTTCTGTCTGTTCTCTGCCACCATTTCCTCAATCTTCTGCAGTAGTTCAGTCACTTGGGTCTTGTCTCTGTTGGCTTTGGTACAGTCCAGTACATGATAACAGTTACAGCAATGTTTCATTAGTTTCAACAGCTCACCTCCGTTCTGCTGGATATGATCTTCGATTGATGTGCCATACAGCCAATCACCACATGAGAAAAGCACCAGCGTGTGTAGACACGCCTCCTCACCGAACATCTCCAGATGGCTCTTGAGGGCATGTCTCTTTTTGGGAGTGAGGGTGGAGACTACGGGGATGACCAATAAGAGTACGTGTGGGCCTGGATGGAGAAGCCCTGCTCCTTGTTTGATTTCTTTTCGTACATTGCTGGGTGTACGGTGAACGGAGAACCAATCCCAGCCTGGTGTGTCAACGATCGTGAGCCGCCGACCAGCGACGAACGCTTGACGGCGGACGGACACCTCGGTGGGCCGTCCTGATTCAAACACACGACAACCCAATAGAACATTACCTGCAGAACTCTTCCCAGCTCCACGCCAGCCAACTAACAGCACTCGTAACTCTGTTGAAACAGAAGATTGAGCAATATGGGATAGCTAAGGTAAGATACATGTACAGATGTACAGGAACCCACCTCTTGGTGGAGATGTAAACATTGCTGGTGGCCTCTCCACCTCTGTGACTCCGCCCTCCTCTCTTTCCCTCTCAGTCTCTTCATCTGCGAACACAAAGCTTGGCCTCTCCATTTCGAAGAACCAGCCTTGGTTCTCCTGCACCATCTCCTCCACTTTCTGCAGAAGCTCAGCAACCTGAGCGCTGTTGTCCAGACAGGTGTTATCTAAAGCGTGGTACCTGGAGCCACACCTCTCCACCAGCCTCTGCAGCGCCGCCCCTCCATCCACGATAACTTCCTCCACGCCTCTGTCTTTCACCAACTTGTCTGCAAAGGTGAACAAAACCAAAGTGTGTCGCCATATTCCTGCTCCCAGCGCTCTGACTCGAGTCCACAGCGCTTGCCAGTGATGCTCAGTGAACGGTGTTCCAATAGGAACCACCAGCAGTATAGCATGGGGACCCGGAGAACACCGGTCAATGATGGATTGCTGGTTCTCTGTGTCCATCTCGTCTGTCGTGTCTCCATTGTCTAGTTGCCATCCCGGTGTGTCAATGACCAGCAGTCTCAGGTTGAGTATATCTGTCCAGCGCTGCTGTTCTGTTACAGAACGTTCAGATGGGTTCTCCTGACTTAAGATGGTTCTCAGTGTTGAGGTTTTACCGGAACCTTTGGACCCCAACAACAGCAGGCGCCGCGTGGGCAGACAACATCCCTCTAGTTTTAAGAGACAGAAATGAAAAGCAAATCATATAGCAGCTGATCGTAGCTGATCTGCGCTATATAACTTATGCAATCTGTGTTCACAATAACAACAGAATATACATTTTTGTATGATATAAATTTAAAGACGGTAACCTTGCACTAAACCAAATCCGTCTATGATCTGATTCTACTGCTGATCAGAATGAATGACATCTGTGTGGGTATCTATCATTTTATATTTTAATGCAAAACTGATTTAGATTCTACTAAAACTTTCCAGTCAGCATCGAGAGACAGAAAGTGCATGTAATGCAGAGAGGAAGTGAGTCAGCTGCATATCTGTGGGTCTTTAAAGACTGAATGAATGCCTGAATTCCAGTGAATCGTATTGAAGTTAACGTTTAATGTCACTTACCAGCATTCACATCAGAAGAGACTGTAGCCATCTTGTGTGTAGCTGGTCAGCTCCTGTAGCTGCCCTCCTTTTCTCGCTCTTTCTCCTTTTCTTCTTCCTTTGTTTTTGTCCAAGCAGCCAGTTGCCCGTTCTCAAAACATGGTTCACTCCCCCTCTTCTGTCCCTCCTGCCCTCTTTTCACTTTGTAACAGTGGCAATACAAGCCCTCTCTCTGTTTTGCTGTCTTTCTTTCACAGAGTGATGCAGACAGAAACAGAAAGCAGAGTGCTGGGAGAGAGAGAGGAAGAGGGCAAGTGTGATGAAGAGCAGAAGAGATCAGCGTGGTGTGTGTGGTTCATAGGATGTTTGACAGGAAACAGCCTCCCACAGTTTTTGTGGAGGTGCTGAGGTTAGGGGTGGAGCCAAAGCTGCTGTCTGGCCAATGAAAACACGGAAGTGTGGAGGTCATCCCCGCCCACCTGGTTCTGCAGTATGACCTAAAGTGAGAAGAACCAAAGCCAAGAAAACTGAGGACTGTTGTAGAGCTCTGCATGTTTATAGAAACAAACCCTTTAATAATAAACTATTCATGTTTATTGAGAAGCCACAGAGCATTGCTAAATAAACAAAACTTTCAGAACTAATTACCAACCTCATAGCAACGCAGTGACAACCACCATAGACCTTCATCATGTCAGCACGTAACTGTATTATTTATTATGCTTTCCTAAATGAACATGACCAAACAGGAAACTTCGTTCTGTATAGTTAAAATGTGAGTTTTATTATAAAATTAGGAAACGCAAAGCTGATCTCTGTCGCCGCGGTTGCGTTACAGCCGTTCCGCCACCAGAGGACCGTAAAACCGCATCGTGACGCAATCTGCCGTCACTTTGTCGGAAATGTCGTAAAATCGGTGGGAATTTGCGACAGCGCTCCGGCGGTCATCCTGCGGATCGTCTACGGGCCGGTGTGCTGGACTGACCCGCTGCAGACATGGACGGGCCCGGGGACGAGTTCATGAAATATCGCTCACCGCTGGTGTCTCGGTACGCCAGCAAAGAGATGTCGTATAACTTCAGCGACAGGAAGAAATTCAGCACATGGCGGAAACTGTGGCTGTACCTGGCCAAAGCCGAAAAGGTTGAGCAGTTTATTATTATTATTATTGTTTATTAATTATACATTGTTGTTATTGTTCCTGCGATCGTTTGACTGCTTGAAGCTTTCTGACCTTGAATAAGTGGAGATCGTCTCAAGTTGCCAACTCTGTCTAAAAATAGTTTGAGAGGGTTTGTAAGTGAATACTTAAGGCTGCACACGAGTTGTGTTGGAAAATTAAATGTTAATGTTTCACAAATGAATCTGATCACTGACAGCCGTGTCAGATTTGTGTTGAAAAATTAAATGTAAATGTTTCACAAATTAATCTGATCACTGACGGCCGTGTCAGACTTTAGTTGTAGGTAGAGGCGCTTGATCGAAATCTGACCTTTCGTGAAATTGCCGCTCCCCCGTTTCTCCCCATTGTGACTGTGTATGGAGGCGGGCTTCACAAATACGGACCAATCAAATATGAGTCTCCCTAGTTTATGAACCAATCAGAAGCAGGGGAGTCGTAATCTCACACGAAAGCGATTTTCGGTACAACAGGCGATAAACAATATAACTGAACGCTTGCACGCATTATGTATTGTTGTATTTGCACAGTGCTTCCAAAATACAGAAAATATGAATATTATTTATGAATAATATTTGTCATAATGGTAAACAGTAGATTTGTAACTTAAAACCTAACTTGTTAACATCCATAAACTTACACCCATTATCTCTTTATCTGTATATGTGACCCAGTGCATGGCTGATATTAAATGAGAAATGCTTACAGCTACTCTGGCTGTTCCTGGATCAGTGTTAAGATGTAACATTTAAATCATAGGACACCTGTAGAAACCCCGTCTTGCATTTAAACGGATAACTAAACTAATTTATTAGTTTATTAATAAATTATATTAGTATATTAGTATATTTACTAATTTATTAATTTATTAGAAGTTATCTGGATTGAAAATCAATATAATTGACTAGAAGGGTTACGTGTTGATTGTTGTATGTGTTCACAAATCACAAACAAGACTTTGTGATCGTTCAATAAATCATTACAGAGGTCACAGATTCAGGCGGTGTTATTTGCAGTTGTTCAGTCACATGCTGGTCCTCTTATCTTGTTAGTGAAGATGGATGGAAACAAGTTTGCATTCACTTAGATGATACAGAGTTTTATGTTACACATGGAGGCCTGGAACAGAGGTTTTTATCACATAACTGTGTAAATGTCAGGGTCTCCCAAGGCCTTTACTCTCAGTGTATCTGTTGCCAAAGAGCGAAGATGCTCGTATATCCTTCTGCTTGTAATTCATTTTTTTGTAATTCAGGATTTGAAAGGATAGTTCACCCAAAAATTAAAAAAAGTTTCCATCATTTGATTTCCATCATGCCATTTCAAACCCGTCTGACTTTTCTATGTCAAGGTGCTTTAAAGCAACACAATCTATAAATAAAACTGTTTTGAAATAAAAAATGAACACAAAAGAAGATATGTAGAGAAATGTCTCTTATCAGTGGTTTTGTGATAGGATCTGCAGTATGTCCCTTCCTCACTGTTTCTGCAGGATTTGGGCCTCCCTATAACCGAGGCCCAGGTGAGCGAGATGGAGTCTCATCTGGAAG
Organism: Chromobotia macracanthus; assembly: GCA_036877525.1. NCBI lineage: Eukaryota > Metazoa > Chordata > Actinopteri > Cypriniformes > Botiidae > Chromobotia > Chromobotia macracanthus. The sequence continues at coordinate 1,290,668 of JAZGTH010000103.1, forward strand.
ACATTGATTTCATCATGGCCGCTGAGGAGGAGAGGAAGTTACGGCATGATGTCATGGCTCACGTGCACACTTTCGCCCACTGCTGCCCCACTGCCGCTCCCATCATCCACCTGGGAGCCACTTCCTGTTACGTCGGAGACAACACGGTGGGATGTTACTATGGCTACTCATTGTAGGTTGTCATGGCAGCGCTGTTGGTATTGTTTGGGTGCAGTGACCAAATTGTTATTGTAATTAGCAGCTAGATTTTACATATAGGTCATTATGAAATGTTTTTATGATATATATACACATAATGTGGAAACAGTTGTGAGGTTTGACTGATTCTTGTCTGTATGTTTAGGATCTGATAATGCTGCGTGATGGGTTTGATATCCTGCTGCCAAAGGTTTGACTGTGTGATATTTACCATTATAAACCAAAACACTATTGTCATCCAGAGAAACACAACTCTCTCTCTCTCTCTCTCTCTCTCTCTCTCTCTCTCTCTCTCTCTCTCTCTCTTTTTTTTTTTTTTTTTTTCTTTTTCTCTCTCTCTCTCTCTCTCTCTCTCTTTCTCTCTCTCTTTCTCTCTCTCTTTCTCTCTCTCTTTCTCTCTTTCTTTCTCTCTTTCTTTCTCTCTTTCTCTTTCTCTGTCTCTCCTTTTCTCTCTCTCCCTCTCGTAGTTGGCTCGTGTGATTGACAGGTTGGCAAACTTTGCAGAGAAATATGCTGATCTGCCAACGCTGGGTTTCACTCACTATCAGTGAGTATATATCTGCCTCATTGTACCAGAACACACACACATGCTGGGTTTTCATGTTTTATATGGACGTTCCATAGACATAATGGTTTTCATACTGTACAAACTGTATATTCTTTCCTTCTACACTAACACTCCTAAACTTTCTGCTGTTTGAGATAGGTCATTTAAAAGCTTGTTTCCTCTTGGGGACCTAAAAAATTTCCCCACAAGATCAAAATGTACTACAATACTTGTGAGGACATTTGGTCCTCATAACATAGTAAATACCAGAAATGCACACATATTTCTGTTTCCCATAATAATTTTGTACATTTTTTTTAAACCAGCACATGGTCTGCTTTGACAGTAATTCTCTGTCTCTCTCTCTCTCACTCTCTCTCATCTGTCTACTGTCTTTGTTCTCTGTCTCTCTGGGTCTCTCTCTCTCTGTCTCTGTCTCTCTCTCTCTCTCTCTCTCTCTCTCTCTCTCTCAGGATCTTGGTCATGACTACAGTCGGAAGCGGGCATTCTCTGGCTGCAGGATCTGGTCATGCGGAGGCGACCTGCGCGCTAGAGGCGACCTGCGTTTCCGGGGGGTTAAAGGAACCACGGGCACCCAAGCCAGTTTCCTGCAGCTTTTCCAGGAAGATCATGAGAAGGTGAACTTCACTGATGTCAAATGTCAGAGTTTTTTTAAATGAGGAACTTTTAGAGGATTTATTTTGACTGTTTATTCTCTCAGGTGGAAGAGTTGGATAGGATGGTCACAGAAATGGCTGGATTTAAAAAGTAAGCTCTCATTATTAAACACATGCTATAAACTACTATTAGAGTTACCTTATTTACTGTGACTGGAAAGCAGGCTTATATTCGATCTGTTTATCTCGTATTTCTTCTAGATCGTATTTGGTGACGGGTCAGACATACAGTCGTAAGGTGGATATCGACTCTCTCTGTGTGCTGGCCAGCCTGGGAGCCACAGTGCACAAGGTGAGACACTTACACAGATCTCAGATCAGCTTAATGTATTTAATCACACACTGCTATGTTATCACCACCACTGATCACAGACCAGCAATAAGGTGATTAAGTCGGTTTGAATAAAACAGCACTGATGTGAAAGAGAACCCTCTAGTGGACATACAGTGGACACAGCAGATGATTTCAGGGTTCTCAAACTGATGATGTATATATTCTTCTGTAGATTTGCACTGATATCCGTCTGCTGGCGAACCTGAAAGAGATCGAGGAGCCTTTTGAAAAAGAGCAGATTGGTGAGTGTGTTTGGCTTTCTGCTCTGCAACTGTAAAATATAGGAAAGTTTGCATGCTCTCTCTCTCTCTCTCTCTCTCTCTCTCTCTCTCTCTCTCTCTCTCTCTCTCTCTCTCTCTCTCTCTCTCTCTCTCTCTCTCTGTAAAATGGTGGAAAAATTAAATTGTTTTTCAGTATTCTCTCTGTCTTTCTGTCTCGTTTATTATCTCTCCCATCTTTCTCTTTTCTTTCTATCTTGCTCCCTCTGTTTTTCATCTTTCTCTCTCTCTCTCTCTTCTCTCTCTCTCTCTGTAAAATGGTGGGAAAATTAAAATGTTTTTCAGTATTCTCTCTGTCTTTCTGTCTCGTTTATTATCTCTCCCATCTTTTTTTTCTTTCTATCTTGCCTCTGTGTTTCTCATCTCTCTCTCTCTCTCTCTGTCTTTTCTGTCTGCCTGTCTTTCTCTCTCTCTCTCTCTCTCTCTCTCTCTCTCTCTCTCTGTCTCTCTCTGTCTCTCTCTGTCTCTCTATGTCTCTCTCTCAGGCTCCAGTGCAATGCCATATAAGAGAAACCCCATGCGTGCTGAGCGCTGCTGTAGTCTCTCTCGCCACCTGATGGCGCTGGTGTCAGATCCTCTGCACACATCATCAGTGCAGTGGCTGGAGAGAACTCTGGATGACAGTGCAAACAGGTCCAAATACTTCATTACACATCCTACAACACTTGCAAATTATCAGCATATTATGCTGATAATATAACTGAACTCCAAATGTTTTGAATGGCACTGTATGTATGTTTTTAACTCCTGCAGTTTCTCTGTGTGTGTTTGTAGGAGAATCTCTCTGCCGGAGTCTTTCCTCACTGCTGACATCATCCTCAGCACCCTGCAGAACATCACTGAAGGACTGGTCGTCTATCCAAAGGTGTGTGTGTTTGTGTGTGTGTTTGTGTGTGTGTTTGTGTGTGTGTTTGTGTGTTGTGTGTTTTGTGTGTGTGTTTGTGTGTGTGTGTGTGTGTGTGTGTGTGTGTGTGTGTGTGTGTTGTGTGTGTGTGTGTGTTGTGTGTGTGTGTGTGTGTGTGTGTGTGTGTGTGTGTGTGTGTGTTTTTGTGTGTGTGTGTGTGTGTGTTCTCTCAGAGGACCCATGATTAATCTGAGAAAAATAATATTTACAACAATTTCCCTCTCTCTGTCTCTCTCCCTCTCTCTCTCTCTCTCTCTCTCTCTCTCTCTCTCTCTCTCTCTCTCTCTCTCTCTCTCTCTCTCTCTCTCTCTCTCTCTCTCTCTCTGTATAGGTGATTGAGAGGCATATTCGTCATGAGCTGCCCTTCATGGCCACTGAAAACATCATCATGGCTATAGTGAAAGCTGGAGGAAACAGACAGGTGACAACAACCAACGATTCCTCATTTAAATCAGAACCGAAAAAGCAGAAAATAACCACTGACACATCACAGCTAGTGCATTATATTTCAACTTGTATATTTGAAATTATATGTTATATACAGAATTTAAATCATTATTTACTCAAACTGTAGCTTGACTGCTGCAATCACTTTCATTGTATGAAAACCAACATCTTAGAAATTCGGCTATAAAAACTTTGTCTTCCACATAAAGAAAGTCACAACAGGTTTGAATTCTACATCTAGTGATGTGTGCTGTGACTGATGCGTGATCGCAACACACAGGACTGTCATGAGAAGATCCGGGTTCTGTCCCAGCAGGCCGCAGCTGTGGTCAAACAGGAAGGAGGAGATAACGACCTGCTTGCTCGGGTTCGAGCTGATCCATATTTCAGCCCCATACTCAATCAGCTAGATGCCCTTTTAGACCCCAAAACCTTCATCGGTCGAGCCCCACAACAGGTAAATACACATACATAGTCACGACAGTCAGTCAGTCGATGAGGTTTACTAGGTTTGGATATTTTTTTTGATTCATTAATTTTTCTTCCTCTTATTTTCTCTCTCTCTGTCAGGTCACAAGATTTTTGTCTGAGGAGGTCAGACCTGTTCTAGAGCCATACAAAAATAAAATGGACGTGAAGATTGAACTAGAACTGTGACACACAAATGAACTTCACTCTCTATGACTGACAAATCAGAGCTGTGTGACACTGAATAAATGTTTACTGTTTACATCTTTTTGTGCTCTTACAGTAATCTTGATGTATGAAGCTCTTTGACTTTGGCTGGTTATTCTGATAAACAGTCGGTCAACAGAAACATATAAATATCACATCTGAATTCCATATTAGTAACTTGAAAGTAACTTAAACGTCTCTCGGTTTTTCATGGCAGTTTATAGCTTAATTAGCTGTAATTAACAAGGGAGAAGACCAACAGATTACTAAGTTATTAATAGGTGTATAGTAATACTCATAAATCATTATGGTGAGGCATCACATAAGCTTTTCTGCATGTTTCTGGGCATGTTTTCGGCAGTGTCACAGGTAACGTTAAGCAATATTTTATTCACAGTACAGAAGAGAGTGTGTGTTTGTGCTGGGGTGGGTTTCGGTATACGTCTTTAAATGACTCGTGTGGTTGTGGAAACGTTTGTCATAAAGTCATAAATCAGTGATGCTGGCTCAATGTCCACAGACAGCATAGTTTAAAATCAGCTACAGTAAGTTACCGTATTACACTTAAAAACATCACCTCACTGCTCTGAAATATTTCTCTACACATTCCCTCTGAATCCAAATGAATTCTGCTATGGTTATTCATAAATAAGTGGCCAGTAGGTATTTCCTAAACTTGATTGGAGCCAAAACAGTTTTACATCTATTCACATCTATTGAACATCTATTCAACAAGCTGCTGGAAACATTCTGGTCCAGGTTTTGATGCACATCAGTGTGTTGTCTTCTGCTGTAGACCATCCAGGGTTTGTGCATTCAGAGCTGCTCACTGCTGTATGAGTTTTAATATATACAGCAGCCTTGGTGTACTGGGCATAATTTGAAGTTCATCTTGTAAGATGGTCTTCAGTCTTGCTCCTGGAGATCTTCCTTCTTCCGCAAAGAAAATGCTGGTCTGTGTGTAATATAAACATTATGGTAATGTGACTGGTAAACTTGTGAGCTCACACATACACAGACACACAAGTGTGAGGAGGTAGGTGGTTATATTTGAACTTACTTATCTGAATTATATTTGAATTAGGCTGGCTTTGTGTCTTCCGTTGTATTTTTTTCTGCTACTTATCTTTAAGTTAGTTAAGTATCTTAAGTTAGTTAACTTTCTCAGTTAGTGGTCTGAGTGTGTTGTATTGTACACACTTCATTTTAAGATTCTGTAGATTAATGTAGTCCAATAGGACACTATAATAGGAATCTGTCAGAATCTGAACTCATCACTAATGATCCGACTGTTTCCCAATATTTCCCAAGATTTTTAATTTTCACTTTACTTTGTCTTGAAATGTTCTGCATATCTATTAGTACCACTGGTTTATAGACTTATATGGTGGTGTGAAGCTTTTTTGACACGTCTGCTTATCTGTGTTTCAGACGTTTGTTATACATTTGAAGTTGCGGTACTGAAGCAGAATATCTGTCTGTAACTGCTGTCTAATCTCAATCTGATGTTTCACATTTGCACTTTAAATTGATGTGAATTCAGAGCATTTTAGTGTTTACAACTACAATTTAGTTAGTCACAAAGCAGATGGACCTACTAGTGATAAAGAACAGTTACTAAATAAAGGGGGAAGAAACTACAGAGAACTGTAGAGAATAAAACACGAGTAGACTTTCCACACAGAGCAACACGTGGAGAAAAACATGACCTTAAATACACCAAATCAGTGAGTAAGATCATAAAGATCTAGTCACATACCCGTCTGCTTATCTAGGGTTCAGTGATTATGTGGGCGGGGCATAATTGATGGAAGTGGGCGTGGTCAGCTGTGAGAACTTTAAATAATAATATATGACATAACATATTAAGCAATGTGTTAAATGATCGGCTGAAGCCATACGTGAAATTCAGTACATCACTCTTGCTCATGAGAAATGGATTAAATGTTCTGTAATGGTAACAGCAGATGGTGTATGTACAGGTGATCTGATTGGTTCATCATGTGGGCATGGGCATTGCTTCCTGTCACCCTGGCAGTGTTTGGGACAGTCGGCATTTGGGTTGTGTGAGTCTGTCATGTTCTGTGTTTTGTTCTGTAATCTCTTGTTTGTATTTATAAATATTCCGGCTCTCTTGATTATTGTCTGTGTGTATTTGTGTGGCAGGTACGCCATGGCTGTGTTCAATAACACAGTTAATATAACTGAAGAATTTCCTTATATCAGGTACAGTACTATCTGCCTGTCTATCTGTCTATCTTTCTAAACACACAGACAAACAAACATGTAAAATGACTTGGTATTCTTTCCTTCAGCACGTGTGGCTCATACAACCCTCAGAGTTGTCTGTTTTCTCAGATCTGCAACATCTGCTGTGTGTTGGGTGAGTTCTGTGCTGTCATTTAGAAAACAGACTCATTAAACTGTATATTGTCACAACCTCTCTCTCTCTCTCTCTCTCTCTCTCTCTCTCTCTCTCTCTCTCTCTCTCTCTCTCCCTCTCTTTGTCTTCAGCTCTGTGGATCGTCTCCATCAGGTTTCAGCAGGTTCGGGATTTAGGCTGTGGGTCCCGCACAAACACCGCCGCTCTGGTGCTCGGCTTCATCTCCAGTATTGGCATTTCTATTATTGGAAACTTCCAGGTACACACGTGCACTTCACTATCTGTGGTTTGAGCTGCGTTTATTCTTCATTTTCTGGGTTATTTGATGTGTGTTTGTGTTCACTCAGCAATCAGTACTGATAAAAGTCCATCTGCTCGGGGCAGCCCTGGTTTTTTTCCTGGGTTTAGTGTATTTCTGGATCCAGGCGTGGCTTACTTACAGTGCCCAGCCGTCAAGTGACCGGAAGTGGTCGGGGCCAGCGCGCATCGTCCTCTGCAGCTCGTGCACCTGTTTGGTCATCAGCAGTATCCTTCAGCTCTACACCAAATTATTCTGATTAATAACGGAGATGTTAAATGATGTTTTTTAAATGCATTTTCCATAAGTTTTCCATAAGCTATCTTGTTATGCTGGTTGAAAGTCTCTCAACAGCCTTAAAGAGAAAGAAATTTGGTCCGAATGCAATGATTGGTTGTCCTGCTTGACTGTCAGACTTTGTATTGTCATACCTCCGCATACTGTTGGAGGAGGTGTGGATTTGGAGAGAAGTGTGCCTCTCTGAAATTGTCTACTGTATCTATAAATGTACATAACACATGCTAACCAGCGTGTATGTGTCGTTCAGTTGTCGTGTGTTTTTCCTAACACACTTTCAGTGATTGCTCTGCATATAACAGCACATCGCTCTGCAGCTGCTGTATGTGAGTGGGCCCTGGTCATGTGCTTCTTTGCGCTGTTTGGGGTTTTTGCGGCTGAGTTCAGACACATTGACTTCCACAAGCTCACCGTGCAGAAGAAAGAAATAAATACAGCCAGCAATGCTTATAGTGTGTGGACAATACAGGAGAGCTTTTGAAAAAGCATCTAGTTTCCCGATGTGGACCAACTGTGGTAATCAGACACACTCAAAATAATACAAACTCATTGTGTGGTTGTAGACCTGCACAAACTCAACACAAATGCTCCCATTTTACACACATTTAACCTCCTTATCTGGTGTGAAATTTGTTTACTAGTTGGCATTCACATTGTGTGTGCAGAAACGTTTACTGTTTCTATTGTCATATTTAGATTTATGTTGTAACCTGATGGAGATAAACTACCTTAAAATTATAAGCAGATTGTTGAAGACTCAATCAAATGTAACTTAAAGGAAAGTGAACAAGCGTGTGTGATCAGCACATCAGTATCTAGTCCAGTATTTCAGTACAATTGCAATACCTCAGACCTGCTCTCTTTACTCTGTTTTGTAGCTGTACTTTCTATTTTGTTTGCATATTAAGATTTTCTAAATATTTTAATGTATTTGATGTCAGATCATCAAAAAGGGTTTGAATGTGAATAAACTTTGTAATTGAAAACAATTCTGCCTACTAGGTGAATATGAAGATATGAAGAACTGATTATTAGTGCTCAAGGTGTAGTTACATTATGCGGACAGCAGAGGGCGCACAGATGTGTCTAGTTTGTGCTCTGATAAAGACAATTGTTAAAATTGTTATAAATGAGACTTATAAAAATAAGGAACTGTTTGAAACATGTTAAAATGCTGGTGTGAAGATTAAGACAGACAATTACCCGAGCTGGGCTGTGGGTGTGAAACAGGCAGTCAAATGCACCATGACGGGTTTATTTTAATGTGGATCTGGACACAACAGAGCTGGACTTTATTTTCTGATGGGAAACAGCAGCAGAGCTCTGTGTGATCCTCCAGACTGCATTCTTTCACATCCACATGAGAGAGAGAGAGAGACCCAGAGAGAGAGACCCAGAGAGAGAGACCCAGAGAGAGAGACCCAGAGAGAGAGACCCAGAGAGAGAGACCCAGAGAGAGACCCAGAGAGAGATGAAGAGAGAGATGAAGAGAGAGATGAGAGAGAGAGAGAGAGAGAGAGAGAGAGAGACCCGAGAGAGAGAGAGAGAGAGAGAGAGAGAGAGAGAGAGACCCAGAGAGAGAGAGAGAGAGACCCAGAGAGAGAGAGAGTGAGACCCAGAGAGAGATGAAGAGAGAGAGAGAGAGAGAGTGAGACCCAGAGAGAGAGAGACCCAGAGAGTGAGACCCAGAGAGTGAGACCCAGAGAGTGAGACCCAGAGAGAGAGACCCAGAGAGAGATGAAGAGAGAGAGAGAGAGAGAGAGTGAGAGAGACCCAGAGAGAGAGACCCAGAGAGAGATGACAGAGAGAGAGAGAGAGAGAGTGAGACCCAGAGAGAGAGACCCAGAGAGAGATAAAGAGAGTGAGAGAGAGAGAGTGAGACCCAGAGAGAGAGACCCAAAGAGAGAGACCCAAAGAGAGAAACCCAGAGAGAGAGAGAGAGACCCAGAGAGAGAGAGACCCAGAGAGAGAGAGAGACCCAGAGAAAGAGAGACCCAGAGAGAGAGAGAGAGAGAGAGAAGGGATGAAGGGAAGGGCCATAAGTGTGTAGGTCCTGGGAATGAGAAGTTTTTTCTTCTTTTCTATTTTAATACTCTTTCATGATTCATGTTATTCTAAAATCTGGACACAGTTCTTTGAATATCTGCTTGTTTAGTTTATGTTTGTGGAGCAGGGTCAGCTGAGAAATGCTGCCAAATATTGACATGCTCCTTACAAAAGCTTTAATATCAAATACAGTCAGTGTATAACTCATATAATCTACAGATGTGTGGTAGAGGAGTTCATTTTCATGGTAGTTTTCGTGTTTTTGTTAATTTCGTGTTCAATATTGTATATAGAAGAAAAACATACGGTGGACAGTGTAAAAATCTCAGAACTGCTCGGGGACATCACTGTGTGTTATTTCTGGTTGCTAGAATGACAAATTAAAGCTGCAACCTGTAACTTTTGTCTCTCTACTGGCATCTCTGTTTGAGGCATAAAATTGCAGGTTATTTTACATACTTTTCTTTACGTATGTTGAAGTCAAACGAAGCCAAACTAAGATTTCCTGGGAAATCAGACCCAACAGTTTAAATTATAAATCATTATTATAAAGTTACTGTTATGAATCGGGGTAATATAATGAGATTGTGTTGAACACTGAACATTGATCTGTTATGTACTTGTTCAATAGTTGATTTTTGTTCATTTGTAACGCACATAAGATTTATGTGCAACCTTTGCAGAAATTTGATGCATTGTGCTTGATTTCCTCCCTCAGTTACAGTTTGTAACCATAATCTTAATTCACCATGAAATGGGCACATAGCATCACTGTGACATTTGAACAATTTGAACAGACATTTAATTCAGGGTCAAAACCAAACGGCTTTACTGTGAGATATGCTGTAGCAGCTGGATTTGGCTGAAGGTCACAGAATCTGTCTGGTCTTATGTAACACATCTACACGTCCAGCCCAAGTGTGAGTTTGTTCTGTCATTGTTTTAAAAGCGCAGCAGGCCTTGGGTTCACTGTGACTTTAACCCTGACCATAATCTCTGTTCACACCTGCGTTATTCCAGGTTATCCTTATCCCGCTGCTCAGCTCCAGCTGGACAACAATAGCACCAGCACACTATCTGCAAAGCAAACGGTCTGCCTGCCACCACACACGCAGCTTATCAGCAAACAGCCAAAATCCTGCTCAAAGAGAGAAAGATGGAGAAACCTTAAATGTGGGAGAAAGTAGTTTTAGATAGTAGTAGAGTTTAGATCATTCAGGCTGTTGAGGAATACATGGAGGGCGAGAACAGAGGCCTACAAAACTGATTTAGCCCGAAAACCTTAATCTCCACAATCCATAATCTAACAGGTCTGGAATTTCCCAGCTGTTAGGAGAGAGTGGGCATCTTCTGCCATGATCTCATCCCGCAGCGTGGCACTCTGGAGCGGAGAGCTGCCCTTTCGCTCAAAAATGCCAAGCACACCACATTCCTACACAGTGAAAGTCCCTCATCTGTGAAACACACTCAGATGCCCCCTTTGCCCTTTCATAGAGAACAATCAAAGAAGACTTCATGATATGACTACATGAGACCGGAACCCCCCACACGGACGACACACTTTCAGAAGTGTGTGACTGGGATGTGAGAGCGTTTGAGGAGAGTGTGAGCTGTGTCTGTGTGTGAGTGAACAGAGAAGAACATCAATTCATCAATAGCAGGTTATTTATTAATGGTTAATAATATCTATGACTGATTATCTGAATCTACTGTATAAGACTAATCTAAATCTGTTACATGTCTTCCTCTCTCTCTCTCTCTCTCTCGCTCTGTCTCTCTCTCTCCCTCTTCACTGACTCCTCAGACTCACACATTTTCTGTTTTCCCCCTCTTTCTTTGCCCCATATCTTGTGCTGTCCGGGATCTTGACCTCCGATCCTCACCTCCCAGTCCAACACAATAGCCCACAGAACCTTTCTGAGGAGTTAAAGATTTTATTTTGTCTCGTCCTGTTCCATCTTGTTTCATCTCATCCAAGTGGAGAGGACAGCTATTGTGTTACACTTGAAGGAGGGGAGTTTATCAGGGTGTAAAAACACTCAGACAGTGGCCAGCTGTGAAGTACATGAACAAGAAAAATGAGAAGATGAGTGGAGTGGGTGAGGAGAGAGGTGGATTGTAATCTCTGGCGTATGTGTTTAGATAATCACACATTGTCATGGAGACGTGTAACAGTCACTGATAAACATCTCTTTTCACTCACACAAGATTGTGGCATGCTGCTGTTGTCTGTTGGTTTCCCAGCTAATGGAACCTTCTCAGAAGATTGGCTAACGTTCTCTCAAAGTTCACTTTAAGTTCTCTCAGTTATCAAAAACATTCTTGCAGTAACATTAGTAGAACCTTTTAATGTTATATATTGTCAAAACGTTGCTCTGAAGTTGTTAGAAGACCGTTTTAAAAACAATGCAGAATTAAAAAAATGTTTAAATAAGGTTCTTATGGACAAGCAATAACGTTAATACAATGTCAAAAAATGGAAAATTGCAAAAAATTAGCGCTCCTAAAACATTCACAGTAAGTTGTTTTACATTTTTTGTAAATGAAATTCGTAGGAAAACGTTCATACAACCTAAAATTGTTAGCTGGAGTGTGACATCTCTCTGTTGAGGGTTTTGTAGGGTGATGCACAGGAGACACAATAAGACTGCAAAGTGGAGTAGAGAATCCTCAAGAAATCTGTTTTTCCAAAAAAGCAAACCTGAACTCATGCTTAAATTTAAGCTCAGCTTAACTCAGTTCAGACTAACTCAACTTAACCGAATCTGTTTCTCTGGTTGCTGCGGCAGCATGAACAGTAATTACTGGCAGAGATCAGTGAGCGGGTGTATCTGAGTGAAAGTTTCTCTTTTTAAACATCTAAAGCTCACGGCGTCTCTGGACTGGGTCATGTGGTTCTTCAAAGTTCTCTGGGCAGATCAGACTCTCATTTAGTGGGACACAGGGTGCATGTGTGCTGTGAAACGTCTAGGCCTCAGGCTCTCAGCATCTAACGTTTGATGTTGGATCTCACTGACTTTAAGATGATACATTGGCTCTCTAACAAAAGTCAGCCAGTTCAAAGGCGTTTGTAAATCGGGTCATTGTATTGTCATGTTCTCAGGTATACAGACTATTTAAGTGTTACTATCAAGAGATGCAAATGAAGCTTCACTTGAAAGTCTTTCATTAAAACACAAGCATTTGTGTGGTGTTTGTTTAAGATGTAAAAATAGTTTAAGATCCAGATGGTTCTGGTTTCTGGACGGGGAACACACCGTGTGCAGTAATTTCAGTTAAAATCACTCCCCAGCTAACAGGAAATGTTCTCAGAACGTTGGCTAACATTCTCTAAGAGTTCTTTTAAAGTTAGCAAAAATGTTCTTGCTGTGATGTCAGTATAATTTTTTAACATTATATATCATATAAAAATGTTTTCTTAAGTAGTTAATGGAATGTATTAAAAATTGAATAATGTTTGAATAATGTAATAACCAAGCAATAATGTTAATTCATTATTACGTTCAAACATATTGAATGTTCCTTTTAAAGTAACCTTCTTAACATTTTTGTTACTTAATGGAAATGTTATGAAAGCGTTCTTACAACCTTAATTGTTAGCTGGGTCTTATATTTACATTTAGTTATCCAGTATGTGCTTTTTATCTGAAAGGACTTAAGCTCTTACTGTAAAGCTGTTGATTTGAGCTGTAACTGTTTTCTGATGTGACAGTATCAGGTTTGTTTAAGGTTGTAAAGTCTTGTTCTTGCATTGTGTGTTTTAACCTTTACATGCTGTCATGGCTGACCGAGACCTTTATCTCTGAATAGCACGACCTTTCTCCACATCAGAGACCTGAAGCAGCAGCTAGTGAAAAACTCAAGCATGTTAGATGTTAGTATGAAGAGCTATTGTGTTCGGTAACCATGGTGACATTTCAGACGCTGCTGCTGTTCCTAAATGAAGAGGACTAAGTGAGGTGTGATTTACATACCTGTGCAGTACAGGATATATTTCATTTCATTTTTACCGTATTTCTCTTTGATAAATAATCTGTGATATTTTTATCTAGTCACATTATCTTGGGAGTTTGATCTTGTGATGATTATTTTGTAACTCAAACAGTGTTTTACTGTAATGTATAATAAGTGCCTGTAAAACATGTATACAGTACAATACTGTAAATAGTAAGTATAACATATTCTGTAATTCTTTGCTACTGTAAATTGATTTACCGTAGTGAAAATGCCCACGATAAACTGACCAATAAAAAAGGAGATTCTGCCGTTTGACATTTTGAATCTAAATTCATCACCAAGACATTATCAAAAGAAGAAAATAAACGATAAAAAAAGAGAAAACCCTTAGAGACTGATCATCTCTCTCAGGCTACAAACCACCGAAGTCACCGATTTTCCTCTCAGTCCAAATAAAGACAAACTCCAAACTTATTAGACTGCAATGAGCTAAAGGATAATGTGTGTGTGTGTGTATGTGTGTGTGTTTGTGTCTGTGTGTGCGTGTGTGACCTTTCTGAGCTAATCTTGGCTTTCTGCTGTGAATGTGGACTCAGGTTCTATTGTATTCAGAGCTGTTATCATTGTATCGCAGTTTCCTCTGTTCAAGAGAGACAGACCAGGAGAGGGTGAGCAGACGCTGGAGAGCTGAATCTTAGACAGGCTGAGGATGTTAGAAATCTGGAAATATAATTGATATTTCAGGAGATGGGAAAGGCTGTGGTCGGATTGGCTACACCCAGCTGCTGTGCTGAGCCAAATATCTGACATCCAATTTAAAACCAGTTTAATCCACACACACTGATTTTAAATCTGCTCAGAGGAAAACGTCATGGTACTGTTTGAAAGATCTCACTTCTCCGCTCTGTTCATGTCTAGGCCAAAATAAGAAAAGAAACAAGACGTCACTCATGTAGATTTCCCAGATACTGTAATGAGAGTTACATGAGAAGTTGTTAACTTTGAAATCTCATTCAATCTCTAGGGGAGAATAACTAGAACGTAAATGTAAATGTAAACAAAGTTTAAAACTGTGAACCTAGCTAACAGGGAACGTTCTCAGAACATTGGCTAACGTTCTCTAAAACTTCTCTCAAAGTTATCAGTAAGCTTTCTTGCAGTAACGTTAGAATAACCCAGTCAACTGTTCCTCGTTTATCAAAAACGTTATGGTTAGTTACCCAATAAAAAAGTTAGTGGAAAGTTTTTAAAACATTTAAATAGCATTCTTATAACCATGAAATAACATGAATACAGCTAAAAAAAACTGAGCATTTCCAGAATAACATTTTTAATGTTAATGTTTTTGTTGCTTATGGTTAATGTTTTTGTTATATGGAAATGTAGGGAAACATTCTTACAATTTAAAACTGTTAGCTGGGAAGATTATGCACAAACTTTTTTTTACATTTCTCTCATGTTTTGTTTATTACTTTTGTGTCTCTAGTGGCAGAGAGAGAGAGATAGAGAGAGAGAGAAAAGAGAGAGAGAGAGAGAGAGAGAGAGAGAGAGAGAGAGAGAAAAGAGAGATAGAGAGAGAGAGAGGTATGTGATTGGACAAGGAATTTTGGCACAGTGCGAGTCTGTCCACCTGCAAATTCTGTTTCACACACAATACACCCACAGGCCTGCACTCTCAGCTCCAGCAACAGGGGGCGCACTTGTGCTCGGTGGTATTTGCGTGACTGATTTCACACTGTCCATCGCCCACTCGCTGCTTCTCTTCTCTTCTCTTTCACTCTCTCACATCAGATGTGTGAACAAAAGACACAGAGGCAGAGAGTGGGTGAGACGATGGGGCAGTTGCTATTGGCAACCTGGATACCAACACAATGATGACCCAGGAAATACCCTGTCTAATGGAATAAAGGGAGGCATTGATGGAGAGAGAGACAGAGCGTTAGTGATAGAGAGAGAGAGTTTATGTCTGACACTTCAGAAGGACTCTGTGCATTGAAGTCCACCATTGTCTGATCCATGAAGCTGCAGCTCACAGATGACAGAGATGAACTGCTCTAAGATCAGTATGTGTGCGGCTTTATCTCTGTCTGCTGCTGCCTGAACTAATTCTAAATTCAAGAGAGAGGACAGTAAAACGTCTTTAATTGATGGACGCAGCTAACACTTTTAGGTTGTAAGAATGTTTCCCAAAGTGTAAAATGTTTAAAGTGTTCTAAGAACGTTCAAAACATCATTTTTTCAGACATGCATTAACGCTACTCTTTGGTTATAAGAACATTGTTTAATTTTTTTCAATTCTGTATAGTTTTTAAAACGTTCCACTAACACCTGAAATTTCACTAGCAAGAAAAATGTTTTTGATATTTGATATGTAATGTTAAAAAGTTCTACTAACGTTACTGCAAGACCTTTTTTGTTAACTTTGAGACAGCTTTTAGAAAACATTAGCTGATGTTCTGCGAGCGTTCCCTGTTAGCTGGGATAAGCTCAGCTCAGTTCACTCATGCACATCTGAACACGAGGGACTCATCAGCTCATCATTGAATTGGTAGGGGGGGAATTGAGTTGGGTGGGGGATGAGATTTTGCACAAGTGTTATCTGTCAGCATTACTGATTGGGCTTTTAGCTGAAGGTGCTGAAGTGATAGTTTAATGGGTTCGAGGGCTTTCTGACACAAAACAGGGTTATAACACAAATTCTTTCTCATTTGAATTGATGGTGAATTGAACCGTGGTGACAGGTTATACTGTACTCCTGTCTCAAACAGGGATGGAAAGAGAAGCTGTTTCTCTATTGAACATCTTGTATGCAAACATCTTTCATCTTTCACATCTTTCACTTTTAACTTTTAACTTCTATCTTCGTTCACCTTATTTAGATGAGATAAAGTAAAACTTTATTAAAATCAGTAAGACATTATATGGCCAGTTTTCTTTCATTGTAGTCTATTTTCAAGTCTGCCCCTAATGCTATTTTGTCTGAGCTGTATTAGGGTTTCTATATCTATAAACATGCCAAAACATGCATGTTCCTTTTAGTCTATAAAACAGGAGCTTGTCTAGTTGTAAAATATAAAATGCATGATAAGTATTTATCCAGTATTTATTTATCCCATATTTAATGCAGTATTTATTCAGTATGATGCTTTCAATATAAACAGGTGAAGAGTTGTGGCTGACAGGCTGAGCTCCCGGCTTTAAATCATTTCTCCGGGTGCTGGTTTATTCTGGCAGCTGTTGTCTGCTGTGTGTATAAAGTGCTAGTTAATTGTGTTAAGTGGGACCTCTTGACAGGTATGTTACACAGGTCACTCTGAGTTTGTCAGTGTAACAGTTTAAACTGTTAGTGGGTCTTTCTGAATGGCAGGTCAGAATTCCAGAACCCTGCCGGCTTACGTGAAGTTCAGGACAGCCGACGTAAACATTCCTAAAGTAGCTGTTACTGTCAGCTGTTCATGTGAATTTCAGAGTTGTCGATTTAACTCCACTGCCCCACTTTTTAGTAACACATGATGGATAGAAGCAACTTTAGGTTGTAAGAACGTTTTCCAAACATTCCCATTAAGTATCAAAACGTTAAAAATGTTATTTTGAAAGTTCTAGGAACATTTTAGATATTGTATTAACGTGATTCCTTGGTTATAAGAAAGATGAAAAAACTTTTTTAAAACGTTCCGCTTACTGCTTTAAAAGAATGTTTTTGATATATATATAAAACACACAAAAATGTTCTACTAACATTACTGCAAGAACATTTTTTTGGTAATGTTGAAAGAACTTTGAGAGAACGTTAGAGAATGTTCTTTGTTAGTTGGGAACATCCTTTTTAAGAGACATCCAAAGATTTCCTTCATTCAGACATGCAGCTGATAAATGAATGTTCTGCTTGTTTGAGGAACAGAGAATCTTCTGACTGCTCTGCAGGAGATCACAGGCCTCCATTAAATCACTCCTGCACACACACCATCAAAGTTCTCCTATTGTTACCTCAACACACAGGAAGCCTGCACATGTGTTTTAGACTATAAAAAGGTGAGAAAAAATAAGAACAAATTAAGAACATTTAACTGAATGGTTCTTTGGGGAACTAAAAATTGTTTTTCTATGACAAACTGTCATAGAGTCTTTTTAAGAGTCTTTATTGAATGGTGTCCATCCAAACTCTGAGCAGATCTGTCCAATAGTGCCCCAGAGATGTGAGGACAGCTGAGATTCATCTCTGCTCAACGTAAAAAGAAATTGAGGCGCAAAAGGATGAATAAATCAGGGGCAAGTGTGATAACATTGTGGAGATATTGTCAGAAATCAGTGATGTCACAGCTCTCCTTCCACTGGTTGTTGTAGAAGTTTTTACTCGACTTCCTTTCATTGATTTGTCAGGCAAAC
This sequence comes from Chromobotia macracanthus, assembly GCA_036877525.1. Classification (NCBI taxonomy): domain Eukaryota; kingdom Metazoa; phylum Chordata; class Actinopteri; order Cypriniformes; family Botiidae; genus Chromobotia; species Chromobotia macracanthus. Next base: position 1,308,095 of record JAZGTH010000103.1, read on the forward strand.
AAACCACAGAGTCCTTTCTTAAAACATTTTCTCAAACATTAAAGATGGAGGAGATTTCCACACTGCACAGATTTCAATCAGAGAGTTTTTGTTGACCAATATCCAAGATGTTTTAGATATACTCTACACCGTATTGTGCTGTGTTTTATTCTGTTGAACACTATTGTCTGGCTCTCTCAGGGTCGTCTGAGTGTAAACCAGGCCAGTCAAGTCTCCTCTGCCCACCTCCGAGTCAGGCAGACAGCTGCCATTGTTTCACATACAGTTTGCTTTGTGCTTGAGTGTGAGAGAACGCAGTAAGAGCACAGAGGAAAAGCCTCCGAGTGAGAAGGATCAGCCTGATGCCAGATACAGTAACTGCATTTCCAGATACAGTAAGACACTGTATTTCCTACTCAGTGTGAACAGTACACAAATTTAAAAAGACCCTTATTATGGACATCTATCTTCTCAGCTAACAGGGAACGTTCTCACAATGTTGTCTAACATTCTGTTAAAGTTCTCTCAGAAATATCAATAAGCATTTCTGCAGTGATGTTAGTACAATGCTTTATAAAGTTATATATCATATAATAAACGTTAATGAGTTGTTGGTGGAACATTTTATAAACGCTACAGAATAATGTTTGAACATCACTCTTACAAGTAAGCAATAACATTAATACAATGTCTAAAACTTGATGTTTTGATGTCACTTGTCAATGTAAATGCTAGGGAAACGTTGCTACAACCATTAGAAGATGTTTGGAGTTTGTATTTTTGTTTGAAGCACCATTACTTATGACAGATATGACAGAACAGCTTTTAAAGGACATACCATGAGTGAAACACACAAGAACGCGGTGGCAGCGGAGAGAGACACGTCACAGGAAGTTGTTGTGCAAAGGACGGAAGATGACAAACACATAAGAGGAAATACAGCAGTGATGAACACACCTATGAGTCTCTCTGTTTAGTAGCATTCTCCATTCTCTCTTTCTTTCCCCTCACTCACTCACTCACTCACTCACTCATTTCAGATCTGTTCTGGATTGTGTTGCAGAAAGGTTTGCGTTGACCTCCAGCTGTTGAGTGACATCATCAAAACCTACAGCTTCACATTCTGATCCGATGTTTAAAAACACAGATACGTAAGAAGACGGTGTTTAGCCTCAGACTAAACCTCCCACAGTCGGTTCACTAACCATCTCATGCATGTCAAACGCATAATTTTAAAAGACTTTGTCAATCTTGAAAGCTCAACTCTGATTGGCTAAAAGTTTATACAACTTTCATGATTAAAGGCAAACTTAGAGTAGCGTTTTCTCAGCTGTTTTGCTGTGTGTACATTCATTTAATAATTCTTTCACGTTGGTCTGTTATTGTAGTATACTCTATCAGCAAATTAAAACAAAATCTGATTGGTGGCTTTATGTATCACTCAGACAACTCTCCTCCCTGATTGGTTGTTAGTCAGATTAAGGTGAGGAAAGCACCAGACATTTTGCTGCAGTCACAGCTCTGGCTGTGGGGGACCATCAATTTTAGGTTGTAAGAACATTTCCTCAATGTTTCCATTAAGTAACAAAGCGTTAAAATGTTATTTTGAATGTTCTAGGAATGTTTAAAATGGCCATTTTTTTAAACATTGTATTAATGTTAAAATGTTTCACTATCAGTTTAAATATAACGTTTTCATGCTTACATTTTAAGAACTTGCCAATGACATGAAACATGGAAAAAACATTTTACTGACATTACTGCAAGAACATTTTTCATTCAAACTCTGAGAGAACTTTTGGAGAACATTTGTCAATGTTCTGAGAATGTTCCCTGTTAGCTGGGAGTGCATTTGTCATGTGTGTGTGTACAGTGTACATCACAGTGGAAGGTGTAGAGCTCTTCAGGAGGTGCTGAGATCATGTGTTTCCTGACAGAGGAGGAACCCAGCAGGCATGGAGGAGTTAAGATATTAATACCACACAGTGTGGAAGTCCCACTCCCACCTACACACACACACACACACACACACACACACACAGGGGAAGTTTTTGAAGGATGAAGGATACACTCAAAGCAGACACACATCCTAATTCAGCAGTAAAGTAGCTGAGGATAAACAAGGTCAAAGGTCACAGAGCGCAGGCAGGTAAACAGCGTCCAGCGTTCATTTATCTACATGTTCACAGAGAAAGACTGGTAGACAGGAGAACAGATGCTTTTAAGAAGTGGGTCAAAGGTTCGAATCAGGGATTGTAGCACATCTGAGATGGTTGAGATGCACACAATGGTTTTCAGAACGTAGTTTGAAACGTTTGGTATTGTGTCATGAGACCGTTCGGTTTTATCCACGTCACAATGAGGGGAAATACACAACAATACACTGTAACTCGAGCGACCTAGACAGCTTAAAATAAAGACGGTCGTAAGACAGCTCTGACTGCAGAAGTGATCGGGAAAACATTGAGCTATTAAACTGAAATAAATACATTTGACTTATTTAACTTATTTATTAGCAGTGCTTGCCTGGACAAATGTTATGATTATTATTATTGTTTGTACTTCAGGTTAAATGTTAAGACAGGATTGAATCTTGACTGTTTTTCGTGTCTAGATAAGCAGAGAGATGTGAAAGTAGTTTTCTGAGTGTTTAGAAAGTCTGTAATGCAAAAGAATTTTCTTCAAAAAATGCCTGTGCATCTTCCATTTAAATAATATGAAATCCATAACCTTTATTGATTAAAAATGAACAAAAATCAGTTATTGAGCAAGTGCATGACAGTACGTTTATAATAATGATTTATAATTTAAGCTGTCTGTACGATTTCCTGGGAAATGTTGGTTTGGCTTCATTTGACTTCAGCATACAGAATGAAAAATATGTAAAGTAACCTGCAGTTTTATGTTTTAAACAGAGATGGGGGCAGAGAGGAGAAAGTTACGGATTGCAGCTTGAATTAAAAACATTAAAGTCAGCGTCCGCTCAGTATTTATATTACACTTGTTTCAGTTTTAATAATAGTATTTCTTTACATTGATAAAAAAATAATAAACAGAGATCAATAAATATTACATTACTGTAAGAGAAAGCAAAGAAAGCAATAAGAGTGCCAGTCAGTGTTAATCAGTTTAATACACTTACAGTTTTGGGCTCTGAAACGGGTCTGAGTGTTCGGTTTGGCTGTCAAACCGAACATAAAAATAATAAAATAATTTCTCATTTCACGGGGAGATAAAGCAGCATTCCTGCTGACAGGGAGAAAGAAAAATAACTTAATCTCTCAGATCATTTAATAGCGAAAATACACGTGCTGCAGAAAAACTAGAGGCAGAACTAATGGAGCTTCACACTCACTCAGTCAATCCAGTGAAGAGAGAGAGAAAGAGAGAGAGAAGATGTTGTCCAGTTTATCTGTTTTTATCTGTTTAGTGCAATCCTGGCTACCAGTTAAGGCTGAAATAACATTTCCCTAATGTTTCCATTAGGTAACAAAAGAGGATTTTCTCCTCACAGTTGTTCCTATATTGTGTATATTAGCACAGCATCTGTTTATAACAGAGCACAGTACACACAATTGCACAAAACGCAGTGAAACCAAGCTTTAGTGTGTGTGCATGTGTGTTTTATATGCGTGTGTGTGTGTAAAAAAATGCATTTTTGTCTTTTTTTTGTGTTTTTGGCTGGCATTGTGGGAGGAGCAGTGAGGAGGCGTTTTGTTGTTAGGGGATTTTCCCAGGGTAACACACACACACACACACACACACAAACACACAAGCCTGAAATCACAGAGAAGATCTAAATCATACAATCATTCACTTGAAACACCTGCAAACTCACCAGCGACATCAAAACCTGCTGCTGTCAATCATAACTGAGCACACGACAGATTTATGACCTGATTTATGACCAGCTTCTGCTTCAAAACTCCTGACACAAACTTATATAGCTCCCAGACACACTCCATACACACATCAGACGTGTGCGTGTGTGTGTGAGAAACAAAGATATCCAAACTGCCTGTAAAAATCTTCAAACACTCACATAAAAACATCCCACAGCCACACATATACACGCTTAAAAGAGATTAAAGATGCTTTCCTTACATTTCAGAAACTAAAACCCCACACAATGAGAGCTATAGGTGCACACAATATAATACACACTGTGGTAGAGTTTGTCATGTTTCATCCAGTGTCCTGCTGCTGATTTTTTTGAAGACAGAGAAAGCTTTATCTGTGGCCGAATGTGAACTGTGCTCACTAAAATATTTGAGATCTTTTAAGAGCCTCTGAAAAGGTCAAAGGTTTTCTGGCTCTGACTCTCTGTGGCACGAGTGAGTCACTTTTCAAACATTGTTCCCAAATGCATCTAAAAACATCCAGCTGCAAACGAAATCTCTGCGTATAATTCAGATGTAAAAAAATGCTAACTCAAGATTGTATGGAATTTTATTTCTTTGTGGTTGTTTTAAAGACCCTCATCCAGAATTAAAACCATGTTTGGTTTGTTTTAGTCTCTTTCCCACCCCTGTGTGTGAGGAAGAATTTTCCAGTCGGCAGTTTCAGAATCCCATAACCTTTGCACAAGGAAACAATCTAGTAACCAACTAGTAACCGATGTTTCATTTTACATTTAGACAGTATATAATATTAAAGTCCCTCCATGTTTCCAGGTTTTGGCCATATTCTACAGCATGGATCATTTGTGGGTAAAGCAATCCCAGCATGCATTGCAACATCTCAAGAAACCCAGTTCAAGTTCTCTCAGTTATCAAAAATGTTCTTGCAGAAACGTTTTTTAACGTTGTATATCATATAAACAAAAACTTTATTCTTAAGTAGTTAGTGGAATTAAATTTAGTTACATGCTTAAATCTAATTCAATAACCAGAAGCATTTAAAAGATTGTACTTCATTAAAAATGTATTTATTTATAGTCAATTGATTTAAATCTGTGTATGCATGTATTTTTCTGCTTTATTATTAGTTTCACTTAGCAACAGCAGATTAAATTGTGAGTCAAGTCTTCTAATGTGTTGTTTTATACAGGTCATGATGAGGGTGTTTTTCAGGGACACCACCTCCTTTACAATGTGGGAAGGCCCTGCGGTGCTGTATGCAGTGAGGAAGTCTGCAGTTCAGTTTAATCTACGGAAAACTCGTTTGTCAGAGCTGCTTTGGGTCGAGAATAGATGCACACTCACTCGGAACACAGTCACCGATCAGAACGGAAGAGAACAACAATAACATGTTGTTTGAGGAGAACAAATCCATGAGGAACCCAAAAGTTCTAAAAGGAACCTCTTAATCACAGAAAAGATGATGACAATTGACCCATTCAAAACACAGCACAGCAAAACGTCAATGCAGAGGAGTGAGCATCTGTCATAACTCATGACTTCATCAAAAACAAACAAGAGCAGCGGACGTTCAGAGTAACACTGACTCTGCTGATCTGCCTGCCATCCTTTAATGTGAGGAGCTATTATACTGGATGTGTTGTGTTGATGTTAATAATTGTACTACTGTAAAAAAAACGTTTCCGCTAACAATTTTAGGTTGTAAGAACATTCCATAACGTTTTCATTAAGCAATCAAAATGTTAAAAATGTCGTTTTTTGACGTTGCATTAACATTATTGCTTGATTATAAGAACATTATTTAAACATTCCATTTGCAACTTAAGAGTAACATTTTTGATACATAGAATATATAACATTACAAAACATCTACTTATGTTTCTGCAAGAATGTTTTTAATAACTTTGAGAGACCGCTAACCAATGAGAACATTCCCTGTTAGCTGGGTAGGCCATGTCTGTGCGTGATGTTTACTGGACAGGATAGAGCTCTGATCTGCATTGATAACCGATCTGACACACTCTCGATGCGAGTGAACGAGCTCATGAATCTCAACAGCTGGGTTTGTGCTGTAACGGCTCTGTGGTGTTGAACAATAGTGTTCCTCTCGGGTCTTTATCCGGTCCATTGAGCCCTGCTGCTGCTCCTGTCCAGTTTCCTGTCCAACAGTTATGACATCACAGCAGGACAGAACACCAATCAGTGATCACGATGTGAAAAAATCTCAGCAGAAGTTCAGTCCTTGTCTTTCTAATTAAGTGTTTGCTCACTCAAAAATGTACATACTCACGCGCAGACATGAATGAACGGATAGAATTATAACACAGATGAAAAGATGGGGCGCCAGAGAAGAAATGCAGAAACTGAGAGAAGAAATGAGACAGAAGAGTGAGTGTTGGAGTTACGAGATGAATAGAGAATAAAATGATGAGTATTACAGAACTCTTTGATAAAGACGTGAAGAGAATGTGAGCAGACAAAGAGAAAGAAAGAGTGATAAATAAAAAATTGGATTAGCTGGCTGGTCAGCCTTGTTCACACTCGACCTCTTGACTTGTCCTTTAGTTAATAAGTCAGATCATATCTGCACACACACACGCGTGTCAGTGATAATTCTCTCTCCTCATGCTGTTTCATCACAGTGCTCTTTTGTTTGGGACCACTGGCAGCTGCCCACACATTTTTCTAGTGGACTGGACTCATTATATACATGTGCAAGAGCTACACAGCGGTTTATTAACATGTTTTAAGATAAGAGTTTTTTAAACACACTAATAGTGCAGATATGAGCTGTTTTGGTTTGTAAAGGTGTTTAAACACACTTAACATACAACAATGGCTTTTTCATTGATTTTTAAGAGATAGATCACCACAAATGACAATTCTTCCATCATTTGCTCACCCTCATGTCTTTCCAAACCTGTATGACTTTATTTGCTCCTGAAGAACAAAAAAGAAGATATTTTAAAGTATGTTGGTAACCAAACAGTAGTGGCACCCATTGACTTCCATTGTATGGACACAAACCCACTGAGACATTCCTCAAAATATCTTCTTGTGTTCCACA
>JAZGTH010000103.1:1320000-1422500 GCA_036877525.1 Chromobotia macracanthus
CCACAGTTAACAATTTTAGGTTGTAAGAACGTTTACCTAATGTTTCCATTAAGTAAAAAAAACATTAAAAATGTTTTTTCGAACATTTTCCGAAGTTGTTGGAATGTTCAAAACATCCAGTTTTTAAACGTTGTATTAACAATATTGCTTGGCTATAGGAATAGTGATTTATAATTTTAAAACTTTCTACTAATGTTAATGCAAGAAAACTTTGAGAGAACTTTTATTGAACGTTAGCTAACATTCTTAGAGTTATTGGGTGGGATCCACAACAAGCACACAAAGTTTTTTTTAAGACAAGGGGGAAAAGGTGGGGGTGTGTTTTTTTCTTTTTTTTTTTTTGTGAAGGGGGGTTGTTTTTTTTTTTTAAAAAAAAAAAAAAAAAAAGGGGTGTTTTTTTTTTTTTTTTTTTTAGGCCATCTGGTGTGTGTGTGCTGTTGTGTTTTTGTGTTTAAGTGTGAAGCTATATATTTACATTAGGTAGTCATAAACCACTTTAGTGTGTGTTTGTGTTTGTGTGTGTGAGAGAAATGCATTATAAATGTGAATTGTATGGATGTGAATAGATGTGTGTGTGTGAGAGAGAGAGACACAGAGAGAAATGCATTATAAATATGAATTTTATGGATGTGAATAAGTGTGTCTGTGTATGTATGTGTGTGTGTGTGTGTATGCATGAATATGTCCACAAACATGTATTGTGGTTTTATTCTGTCCTGCTGGGACAGACAAATGACCATGAATCAGGAAATCACCATGACAACAATTCCTCCAACAACATTCACCTGTTTATTTATGTCCTGAAATGAACTACAGATGTAAATGAAATCATGCTGTCGAATTGGCAGAAGTTTCTCTGGATGACAGACAGTTTGGGAATGTGATGATGACAGCAAAACATGTCAAGATGGAAAACTGATGCATTTAGTAGATTTATTAATTCAGACAAAACAGATTCAGAATGTTTCTCATAACAAGCACCTGTGCATGAACCTAAAGATTTCTGTTTATCTTTACTTTAAAACTGCAAAAGGTTTCATTATTTTTGAATATTTATTAACCTTTGCGCATTTATTTCTACGTGTATGTTAAATGGTTCTGAAAAACTCCATCCTTCCGACAGCCTCCATCATCCATCTCCCTCCTCAAACTCACCTTTCCTTTCTCCACCTCTCCTTCTGCTTCATCTCTCCATCCCCCACTTCCTCTTGCTGCGTCCTGCGTAAATGCTGCCAGATGAGACAGAGGGTCAGTGGCCACGTCTGGACGCTGGATGAACAGAGCTATTGTGTCCTTAAGACCTGCACTGACACCCTGAGATAAACCAGCATCATTAGAGCTCTGTCTCTCTCTCTCCCTGTCTCTCTCTCTCTCACACATTCATTAAAGACAAACATATCTCAGACTGATGGATTTTGAATCTCTCTCACTCTCTGTCAGGGTGATCCTCTCCCGGCTGCAGTGCTTGATCTGGTGAAGGCAGGGTCTGTGTCTTCTATGCAGGATCTGCAGTTTTTGTTATTCTCGGAGTCTATAGGTAAATACATTTCACTCATGTACTGTGAGTCTCATGCATGTCACACAAGACTTTTTTCTCCAAATTTTCTGGGCAAAATGTGTAAAATAAAGTTGAGAGTTTTACACTCTTCTGTCTTCTTAAACTGTGTTTCACACAAGGGTCAGAGTGTTGTCAAATGCAGAAAGTAACATCATAAATGACTTCTTTCAATGTTATATTTTTAATGCTGTGAACTTTAACGTTTCTGTCAATTTGCTCTCCAGAGGTGGAGTCAGGTAATCACCATGACAACGACACCAGCAATCGTCTCCCGCGGAGTCTTCTCGGTTAGTTTGAGTAAACTTGTTCTTTTCTCTTTTCATGCTCCATTTGTTTTCTTCTTCTCTTTGTGCTGTCTTTTCTGTTCTTTATTTCCTTTTTGGTTATAATGTATTTTTCTTTTATTAAATGACATTTTTACAGACATTCAAAAAAATGCAATTTACTTTGCATGAAACACTGAAGTGATCATTCCAAAAGCTCAATGCAGACAGACAAAGCTGCAAAAAAGATGATGAGTGTGTGTCTGTGTGTGTGAGGTACACAACTGCACAAACTGATTAAACGTTTGTTTTAGAGAAAACGCAGACTGGTTGATTCACTTTCAACGAATAAATAAAAATCCAAATAACTTTTTAAAGCTTTTTATAAACAAGGAACAATATTTAATGAGTCTAATTTAATAGTTAGAGGGGTGTTTGCACCAATAATGACTGGTCATGACTTCATTTATATATTGATCAGAATATTATCAGCACATGTAGGTTCTGCTTAAGTGTTTCTGTGTTTGTTTAGTCAGTGGGATGCAGGTTTTTGTGCTAAACTACCACACACAAAAGTGCTGTAACTCTTTAGTATATTCAGCCCAGGCTTTTCAAATGCATCTGTACAGAGAGATATTGAGAAAGAGAGAAAGAGATAGGTCGAGAGATCTTTTCTCTCTCTGTGAGTTTGTTCATGTGGATCATAACAGATATAACGGCATATGTTGTGTATGTGTTTGTGTGCAGATGCTCAGCCCGCTCAGCAGGCCGTCTGTAAAGTCAGGACAGAGGTCATGGAGGTCACGCGCTCCATGCTGGACCGCAGTAATGCAAACTTTCTGCTGTGGCCTCCGTGTGTGGAAGTACAGAGATGTTCAGGCTGCTGTAACACCAAGAGTCTGCAGTGTGTTCCTGTCCTCACACACACACGACACCTGCAGGTACACACACACAAACACACACAACAACAACTCCAGGTACACACAAACACAAAACACTTACAGGTACACACACACACAAACACATGACACTCTCAGGTACACAAACACACACACAACACCTCCAGATACACACACACAAACACACACACATCCTGTGGTATGCTGTTTCTCACTCGCTTGTCCTCATCCTTAGGTGATGAAGATACAGTATGTAAGCAAGCGGCCGCTCTATGATAAAGCTGTCGTCTCTGTCCTTGATCATGTGGAGTGCCGCTGTCAGCCGGCCCCTCGTCCCGCCCAGCGCAGGAAGTCATCCGGCAGCAGACAGGAAGCGCGGGATCGCTCGGGAAAATCTCACTCGAAGGGTGAGCTCCACCGTAGAGATGGACTCAAACACAACCAGAGGCTCAGCCTGGAGGACCTGCTCAGCCACAGCTGGCTACCAAAAGAAAGACTCTCTGAATCGGGAGCACCAGACACGTTTCTGCCCTCTGGGGCAGATATGAAGCTCCATTATGGCCCTGATGGCTGGGGTCTGAATGAGACACAATATGGCAGGGTCAAAGGTCATCACCATCACCCTGTCGACACGAGGAGAGGTCGTGGCAACATGAATGACACGGGGGTGGAGTCAACAGAGGAAATGACGGTTCCATTACCCAATCACACAGAGCAGGACGAAACTGAGAAGTTTGATTCGTCACAAAATAATTCTACAAAGGCCAGTGAAAGAGAGCGAACGAATGCATTTAAATCACAGAGCAGCGCTAACCAAAGTATAACCAATCAGGCGTCGGAATATAAGATTACGCCAACGGAACCGACCAATAAGACTTTTAAGCATCTGTCAAACATGACACAGGAACTCAAGCACACTAAAAGCCAAGAAACCAATCAGGATGGACATAAGGCCACACCCACCGAGCTGACCAATCAGACGGATCAACTCATCTCAAATTCCACAGAGCAAGCCAATCAAAATGGAGATTTGTCTTCGGAGGAGAACAATAACACTTCAGAGGAAGAGAGAGCGGATGGGAGAGAGGAGAAAAGGATAAAGTTCAGCCCAGAGAGAAAGGACGAGGAGATGAAAGATCTGCTGATACTGCACAAACTTCTAGATGAAGATCAACACAAACATCACCTCAAAGTTCAACAGACACACAGAGAACAGGACGAGAAACTGAAGCAGCTCCACCACAAACAGCACACGTATACAACCACACAACAAACAGGTGAAACACCAGCACACGTATACAACCACACAACAAACAGGTGAAACACCAGCACACGTATACAACCACACAACAAACAGGTGAAACACCAGCACACGTATACAACCACACAAAACATGAAACGATACAACCACACAACAAACAGGTGAAACACCAGCACACGTATACAACCACAAACAAACAGGTGAAACACCAGCACACGTATACAACCACACAACAAACAGGTGAAACACCAGCACACTATAACCATAATTAACACACCAGTGAAACACCAGCACCGATACAACCCCAAAAGGTGAAACACCAGCACACGTTACAACCAAAAAACAGGTGAAACGAACAACCGCAACAAACGGTGAAACACCAGCACACGTATACAACCACACAACAAACAGGTGAAACACCAGCACACGTATACGAACACCACAACAAACAGGTGAAACACCAGCACACGATACAACCACACAACAAACAGGTGAAACACCGACACGATACAACCACACAACAAACAGGTGAAACACCAGCACACGTATACAACCACACAACAAACAGGTGAAACACCAGCACACGTATACAACCACACAACAAACAGGTGAAACACCAGGTAACAAAAAAGCGCCAAACAAAACAGATGAAACACCAGCACACGTATACAACCACACAACAAACAGGTGAAACACCAGCACACGTATACAACCACACAACAAACAGATGAACAACACGGTGAAACCCAGCACACGTATACAACCACACAACAACAGGTGAAACAAAAAAAATATACAACCACACAACAAACAGGTGAAACACCAGCACACGTATACAACCACACAACAAACAGTGAAACACCAGCACACGATACAACCACACAACAAACAGGTGAAACACCGCACCGTATACAACCACACAACAAACAGGTGAAACACCAGCACACGATACAACCACACAACAAAAGGGAAACAGCAACGACACACAAGAACACCACTACCCACCCGCGATACAACCAAAAAAGGGAAACACGCATATACAACACACAACAAACAGGTGAAACACCAGCACACGTATACAACCACACAACAAACAGATGAAACACCAGCACACGTATACAACCACACAACAAACAGGTGAAACACCAGCACACGTATACAACCACACAAAAACAGGTGAAACACGTGACAGCACACAACCACACAACAAACAGAAAAAAAGAAACACCAGCAAGATACAACCACACAACAAACAGGTGAAACACCAGCACACGACCCAAACAACAGGTGAAACACCAGCACACGTATAATACCAAAAAATGAAACACCAGCCCGATACAACCCACAAAAAGGTGACACGTATACAACCACACAACAAACAGATGAAAACGCACACAACAAAGGTGAAACACCAGCACACGATACAACCCAAACCGTATACAACCACACAACAAACAGGTGAAACACCAGCACACGTATACAACCACACAACAAACAGGTGAAACACCAGCACACGTATACAACCACACAACAAACAGGTGAAACACCAGCACACGTATACAACCACACAACAAACAGATGAAACACCAGCACACGTATACAACCACACAACAAACAGGTGAAACACCAGCACACGTATACAACCACACAACAAACAGAGTGAAACACCAGCACACGTATACAACCACACAACAAACAGGTGAAACACCGCACCAAACACAACAAACAGATGAAACACCAGCACATGTATACAACCACACAACAAACAGGTGAAACACCAGCACACGTATACAACCACACAACAAACAGGTGAAACACCGCACAGATACAACCACACAACAAACAGATGAAACACCAGCACACGTATACAACCACACAACAGACAGGCGAAACACCAGCACACGTATACAACCACACAACAGACAGGCGAAACACTGTTTTGTGGTCGATCTTCTCTGTACATACAGTTGTGCAGTGTAAACAACATGCTGCACACACTAACACAAAACAATAAACTACAAAACAAACACACACGTTAACATAAATGCACACAGACCATCATATAACCACCCAGAGCTTTTCACAGCATAATCAGACTAATATGAATATGAAAACTTATTTTAAAACTTGTACAGCTTTATTGAATTTTCAATTTTATTCTGCGAACAGGAGTTGTATCTCCTCCGCAGCGTTCTCCTCCACACACACCTCCCCGACCACGGCCACAGTCCCCGAAACACAGAAGACGACAGAGGAACCGCATCAGCAAGTCAGCTATGAGAGCTCTGCTCATGTAGAACAAAGTCACAGGTGAGCTTCTCACATCAGTGAAACCTCTCCAGAGGATCCAGAGCAACCCCAAGCCCTCAGACACACTCACAACATATGATTGATACATGTGACAGACCCTGGTGTCCAAAACAATTTACAGTACAGCTGGTTAGAGATTTCTATTAGTCGTCTGATACCCTGAGAATCAAATTTGCACTCTTTAAAGGAAAGGTGCGTCACGATGCCATAGAGGAACCATTTTTGGCTGTATGATTCCATAAAGAACCTTTAACATCCATTAAACCTTTAACTGAATGGTTCTTTGAGGAACCAGAAATGGTTCTTCTATGACTTCACTGTGAAGAACCTTTTAAGAACCTTTGTTTGTGTTGTTAGTGCAAGTTTTGGTTATGTGTCTTGTAGCTCAGTGGTACAGCATTTGTGCATTTGATTGTGGGTTTGATTTTCAGGGAGCACATGTACTGATAAAATGTAGAGCTTGAATGTACTGTAAGTCACTTTAGATAAAAGCATCTGCCAGATGCATAAATGTAAAATTATTTTATTGTAATTTAATGATTATTGTCTCTTTGTCTTGCCAGAAAGATGTTCAGAGAGCTGCAATCTCTCCTCTGTGAGAGTCACCTGTCAGGAAACCACAGATCCCTCATCTCTCCCAAACTGATGTTCTGATGTTCTTGAGGAGAAGGGCAACTGTCAGAATGTGCTGCAGATTTCTGAGGATCTTTAGCAGTTGGGGATTCCTTCACAGTGTTCCTGGTGGATCCTTTAGGACTTACGGACCATGACAATGAAAATTTTCAGAACTTTGGTCGTATAGAACTGCACAGTATGACGCTAGATGAAGCTGCAGTGAGAAAGAGCTTGTTCCTCTGATAACCAGATAAACATGGCAAACATCTGCTTAGTTCTGCAACCTTTTTATTTTAAATAATCCAAGACAAAAGCAGTTGTGATTTTCAGAGTTGCTGTGGGATCAGAGATAGAAAACAGAAAACAAGCACCACATGCAATGAAATAAATGAATTTTAGATGCAGGATGTGATATAATCATCAGATACATGCAGAAAGAATCTTTTAATAAGCACATAATCTACAGAGAGGCAATCGAAATCATTTTTACAACACATTTTAAATTATGTGCTTTTACATAAACGTGGAGAGAGAGAGAGAGAGAGAGAGAGAGAGAGAGAGAACAAGGTTAAACAACTTTACAAACTTGTACTTTAATACATTACCAGGCAAAGACACAAACTACTTTTTAATCTGAATGGTTTGCAATATTTTTTATATTATTTAAGCGATTCTTAACACTGGAAATCTCACAGGATGAGGAAGGGAAATCGTTTCTGTCTCAGTTCTCTCATTCTTCATACCTCTAAGAGTGTAAAGGTGCTTCATTATAACACAAAGCAGTAAGAGTTTTATCATTAATATTATTTATTCTGAATCACAGCAGACTCATGCAGTGTTTTAGCAGTGTTTATCACACTCAGCAGAAGACCAGACTTTTCATCATCTGGATTTGTGTGGTATGTTTATGCACAGGTCTGTCTGTGCTGGATTTGTACTAAACCTTACAGACGGTGCCGAGTTTGCACCCATTTTTATACACCGAATAAAACTGAAACACTAACCATCGAGTTGTTACTGATGGTCTTATTTAACTTTTAATTTAATACTGTGACATTAAAGCTGCAATCAGTAACTTTTTTGTTAAAAAGGAATAAAAATCAGTTATTCAGCAATAACATGACAGATCAGTGTTCTTCTAACCTGATTCACAATGTAAGTTTATAATAATGATTTATAATTTGAGCTGTCAGGTTTGTTTTAATAGGAAATGTCTGTCTGTAAACAGAAAGAAGATCCGGCTACTATATCGCATGTCCGGGTGCTGTAGATGCTGCAGTGTTTGTAGTTTGTTCTTACAGCAGTTGTTCAGAATTTAAACTTGTCATCCACATTAAGAAAATAACTCTGCAAGCACCCTGCAATTCTGTGTGTCAAACAGAGATGGCAGTAGAGAAGCAAAAGTTACAGATTGCAACTTTAATAATGTGAGCTTCAAACCTATTACCTGTGTGTAAAAGTAAACTGTGTGTGTGTCTGTTTACAGGTTTGTCTATAGTTGTAAGCGTCAAATCTTTGCACTTACAGTGTAACATCAGAAACTGACTTCCAATGTTTGAATTAGCCCTTATTATTTAAAATGCTCAGAAATGGTTAAAATTTCAGTTTTCTTTAAATCTAATCATGTCTGCAGGTTTCTGTGAGTGTTAGATTTAGGGGGTGGGGTTGTGTGAAAACCAAGAAATGGTTATTTTCCATATTTCTGTGCAGAGAAAAAAGATGACTTCCAATTAATTGAGTTACATGTTGTATTAGAACCACACATGCACTGATTTTACTGTCATGCACATGTATTCTAACACTAAACCCATTAAATCTCACACATGTCTCAACAACATCTCACACTGTGCTCAGATTTGCACCAAAGAGTTCAATATAACCTGAGACATTTCTTATTAAATTATTCTAAGACCAAATTACTTACACTGTGTTATCAACATTAATGACATAGCTTTCAGTTTTATAACTGTCCTCATACAGCACAGTATGTCCTCAGTATGTCCTCAGTATGTCTCATATGTGTCTGTTTCTCCTGTGAAATCAGAGACAGAACCTCAGCAGGTGCCTTGAGCTAAAAGAGCAATTTAGGAGCAATAAACTGATCATTTGGGTCTTTTTTGCACTGGACATTTGTTCTTTGACCTGGCAAAACTTTTTGTTTTAATCTGATCCTTGTCAGTTGTTGTATTTGGCAGAAGATCTGATCTCAGTTTAACACATCTGATCAAACTCTGTCATAAAACTCCACAGCTCCAGAATCTTCTGGGTTTGCAGTTCTGTATGTGGACTGTTTATTCTGTGACTAAATGAAGCGTCACTGGCAGTCAAAGGTCTTTGGTGTTTCTGAAATGAGGGGAAGGTTTATGCCGTTGTTGCTCTGGGGAGTTGTGTTGTTTGTGTTTGTTTTTTTGGGAAGGTGACAAATATGTTTCTAAACCAAAAGCTCCTGATTAAGTTCCCCTGTGAGCTGAGCGTAACGCAGCCAGAAGGCCGTTCCTCAAGTCCACTGACAGATCTGCACTCTTCAGTTGAGTTTCTGGATCTAAACGACGGCCTAAAGATCTGAGGAATAATAAAGACTGAATCTCTGGATTTGCACGTCGAGACGCCATAAATAATGAATAAATATTTGTAACTGTACAGTGTGTTTGACGTGCATAAACAATTACCCACAATGCAGTTTGTTCCCAGCTAACAATTTAAGATTGTAAGAATGTTTCCCTAACATTTACATTATGTAACAAAAACATTGAAAATGTTATACTAAAGTTCTAATAACATCCAAAGCAGTTTTGTAGATGTTATATTAACATTATTGCTTGATTTTAAGAATGTTATTCAAACTGTTTTCAATTTTGTATTGTTTTTAAAATGTCGCACTAACTACTTAAGAATAATGTTTTTTTATGACATATAATGTTAAAAAATGTTTTACGTCTAACGTTACTGCATGATCATTTTTTGATAACTTTAAGAGAACTTTTAGAGAACGTTCTAACGTAATGAATGATGTTCCCCTGCATTCCTCTGAGCTGAACGAGGTGGGCGGGGCTAGTAAATGAACACAGGTGTTACAGGTTAGCAAGAGACCTTAAAAACCCTCGGCTGGTGGCTGTCTGGTTTGTAGGAGGGAGTTTGTTTGAGAGAACAGAGAAATGAGATGAGATGAGATGAGATGAGATGAGATGAGATGAGATGAGATGAGATGAGATGAGATGAGATGAGATGAGATGAGATGAGATGAGATGAGATGAAATGAAATGGGATGAATGTAGATATATATATATTATATATATATATATATATGTATGTGTGAATTGTCTAAAAGGGAGATTGGGGAGAAAAGAAGGAAGAGTGAATAAAAGGGGGTGTACATCACATCCTCAGGGTTTGAGCAGGGGGTGGGACTGAATGAAAAGGGGTGGGACATATTCATGAGTCAGTGTGACTCATGAATATTAATGATGCAACAGTAGTTCTTGCTGGATGACAGTAAAATGGGTTTTTTCGTTTTGGTTATAATGGCTGCCGCATCCTCTGAGATTTAACTCTAGTTGGACATTAAACACAATTATTTTAAGAACATGATTCTGGGGAGACCGTTCAGCTGTTTATGTACTTGTAACTATGCAGAGAATACAGAACCACAAAGAGACAGAAAAACAATGAACAAAAATGGAAGTGATATTTCAGAAAACTATTTCTGTAAATTACTCATGGGCTGGCCTACACAAAATGTATGCCTGCAGAACTTCACCAAAAGCACCGAATTATTCCAATATTAACTGCATTTCTTCAGACAGAACTAAACGATCACTGAAATATTGTGCTTTAAAACTACACCAGCAATTTTTAAACCAACAGCATCTGAAGCCAAAAAAAGAGATTTACAAAAGCACTCTGATATTTGTCAAACTTAAAAGGTCACATACTGCAGGTTGCCCCCAAAACACAGATAATGAAGTGGTTTATTCTCTGACAGAGTCCTTTGTCTAAGAATGCTTAAATGAAGGAGTTTTGAAGTTTGTTATTGTTATTGCTGCACTTATAAGATGTACAACCACTCAACACTGATGTGTGAAGAGTAAAGAGCAGATAAATCTCACGTATGCAAACAGAGAGATGAGCTTCCCTCCTTCTGCATGATTTAACCTCCATTACACAGCTAACATAACACACACATATACTGACATGAAGATTGTTCATAACCCACAGAAATCTTTACTACCCACGTCCTTTGTGTGAAGTTTAGTTTTATGAATTATGTGACTATGCAGTGAGTACTAACCCTACGACCATGCTAACTGCAGGTATAAAACATAACAAAACGTTCATTTGTTTAGTGAATTTTTCCTTGAGGAGTGTATTTGTGAGATGATCCTTGCAAATACAGGCAAAAGTACGCCAGGTAACAAGGAACGTTCTCAGAATGTTAGCTAAGGTGCTCTAAAAGTTCTCTTAAAGTTATGCAAACGTTATTTTTAAGTTGTTAGTGGAACTTTTAAAAATGTTACAGAATTTAAAAAATGTTTAAATAATGTTTGAATTCAATTTCAAAATTTTTAAAAATTAAAAAAAAAATTTTCGTTTTTTTTTTTTTGTAAAAATAAGGAAAAAACCCTTCCACAAAAAAAAAAAATTTAAAAAACAGTTTTTAAAAAAAGGTTTTTAAACAAAAAAAAAAAAATTTTATTTTTTTAAATTTTTTACCTTTATTTTTTTATAAAAAAAAAAAATGAAAGATGCTGAAGATTAAAAACCTAAACTAGAGAATTTAGCAATGTGAAAGATTATCAACTGCAACATTTGAGATTTCTATCTTAAAGATGGTGCATTAGCTGTGATTTATAAAGTGTAAGGCCATCCTTACTGTGAAAACGAGACTGAAACGTGTGCTTTGAGATCTTAATGATGTTTAGACCTTTAAAGCAGTTTTCTGAGATAACAGATGAAGGACATCTGAAGACGACAGTGTAGATACACAATCACACACAGAAACACTGATACACACGACACAGGTCTGAAATAAGACCGACGGAAGACAGCGTGTGCTGCCGGTGCAGATAAAGATCTGATCTATTGTGTGTGAGTATGTGTGTTCTTCCTCTGACGCTGGTGTGTGTGTGTGTGTGTTTATCTCTGCACATATCTGTGTGACACAGAGACACAAATAACACTGTCTCGCCCCCTGAGACTGATACTGTTTCTCTCACTCTCACACACTTCAGATTTTACTTCAATGATCAACCCAACATGCACAGATTTGTACATTTGTACAATATTTTATCAATGTTACAATTCAGGGTTTTTGGGGGAGGTGAGTTTGGTTCTGAATCACTGGTGCACATCAGTCCTGCTGAAGACCTTTCATGAGTTACTCACTGAAGATCAGAGGTCATCTCAGAGGGCTAAACAGATTATCTTCAAATGTTGTTTTACTGAAAGCTAGTGGACAATTAATCTGTTGATTATGTATGAGAGCGCTTCAGACTGAGAGGCCCTGCATCTGCTCATCTGCATCTGTGTTTGTCCTGCAGGTTTAAAGTTGAACCTTAAGGACATTGTTGCTTCTCGGCTAACAGGGAACCTTCTCAGAACGTCGGCTAATGTTCTCTAAAAGGTCTCTCAAAACGTTCTTGCAGTAATGTTAGTAGGACATTTTTCTAACATTATTTATCATATATCACAAACATTATTGGTAAGTAGGTAGTGAAACATTTTAGTTACAAAATTACATGTTTAAATGTTCTTGTAACCAAGCAATAATGCTAATACAATGTCTAAAGAACTGGACGTTGTGAACGTTCCTAAAACTTAATATAATGTTATCATTTTTGTTACTTAATAGAAATGTTACAGAAACATTCTTACAACGTAAAATTGTGAGCTGGGTTTGGATAAAATCATCTACTAAATGTAGAAATTCCATATTTCACTGGTCACATCTCTTATTTTTAATACTCAGTGTGTTAGAAGAGTTGAACTTTAGCAAAATCTTTAACATCCTTTATCCCTACCATTCACTGTGACCTTTGACCTCTTCACTTTTTATTAAGGGACACTGTGGCGTCTCAGCTAGTGTTTGGATGGTTTGTATTGATGATCTCAGATGTGGGTGTCATGAGTGTGTGTCGCTGACAGAGACAAACACACACACACACATACAAATGCACAAGTAAATGCATCTGATCCCAGCACATACATTACTGAACTTCATCTTCAGTGCTTCAGTGCATCTTCAGGACATGAACTTTCATTATATTCTGTTAATAAATCTACAGAACCTTGTGAAGATGGTTGAGAAAATGAAAAACATGCAGATCTGTGATCTAGACAAAGAGGGACACTGAAATACAAGATGATTGAAAAAACTACTAACCTTTGCTTCTCTCCTCTCTCCCAACAGGTATTGCCTCTCAAGCACTGAAATCTCTGAAAAATTGTAACTGTGCAGCTGATGTTATTGCCTATGATTTATCACTGCGTTATTTTCCTCACTTTGTAAGTCACTTTGGATGAAAGCATCTGCTAAATGCCTAAATGTACATGTATTCTTTAATGTACTTTTCAAGGATATGTAAAGAATCTGTAGATAAACCCAAACCTCTGACTGTTCATGCATGTTGATTTTCCTCTGTTTATCATTTAAATATACTGCATATCATGTTTTGAATACTATAATTAGCTAAACCCATTTCTTGCACATCAGGTCAACATAAAGGGATTTTAATGTTTATTAAAGGTGTGTTATTAGAGATCGTGTGTAAGTCTCATGATTGTATAACTGTCTCGTAACACCACACTTTCCTGTTTACTTACAACAAAGCAGACGGGACACAGGAAAACTTTCGCTATTTTAGATTTTAATAACAGATCATTCTGTATGATTTATAAACTTGTTTTTTCTCATGGGGACCAAGGTCTCTACAAGGTCAAAATTGATTATTACTATAAGTGAGGGGACATTTGGTCCCCATAATATAGTGAATACCATGACCACACACACACACACACAGTGGATTACATGGAAATAAATCAGATCTGCTGTGTGTGAAACTGATGATACAGATACACAGAGAGTGAGTAGATGAAACGGACAATTATAAACTTTACTTAAAAAAGCAAAATCTTTAATATTTGGTGTATGAGTAAAAAGAGCTTAAACGAACACACCAGTACAACATAAGAGCATAAACATTTGTTTGCATTTCCACACTTATATTAAAATAATAAAACAGTGCAGCAGTGCCGTGGACAATAAAACATTCATTCTGGGCTGAACAGTCTTATTAAACACACAGAAGTTTTCCTGTAATTACATAAATATGTTTAAATGTAAGTGTTATAGTGTTAAAGTTAATAAATTTAATAATTATACACAAGAGCTGCATTCATTGCTGGGATGTGAAGATGGAGGAATGCAATGCAGTGACGTCATGTGATGTCATCACTGCCCCCTGCTGGTGAGACGCTGTTACAGCGCAATGACTTGGACTCGATCCTGCGACTCTTTCATCCATTTCAGTCTTAAATGTTTATCGTAAAAACCCTGTAAGTGCTTTAAAGGGCAGCTTATTAAAGCAAACATGTTTTGCTGTTTTATATCATGCCACATCTAAATCTTGGCCTCCACTTGAGTCTGCAGCACTCCTCTCTATTAAAAGCTGCTTTAAGCTTGCTCAGCTCACAATTTAGGTTGTAGGAACGTTTCACTAACGTTTCCATTAAGCAAAAATGTTTTCATTAACAAAAACGTTGAAAAGTCCCAGGTCCTATTCTTTATACACGTTGTACTAACTTTATTGCTTAGTTATAAGAAACTTATTCAAAATGTTTCAAATTCTGTTAACGCTTGTTAAATGTTCCTCTAACGACTTATGAATAACGTGTCTGGTATATACAATGATATACAACGTTATAAAAGTTCTACTAACATTTCTGCAAGAATGTTTCGATAACGTTGAGAGAACATTCCCTGTTAGCTGGGTATAGAACCGTTTGTAAAAAGCAATAAACCAAAAGTCATCCAGTCACCCATCATTAAGTTACAGGCTGTGAGAGCGTCACATAGCCTCTCGGCTCTGATTGGCCCATTCCAACACACGGCATCATAAAATAACCTGAAGGATGAGGGTGAGCAAGACTGGCCTGCTCTGGTCTGGGGCTGTATGCTGGAGGTTTATCTGAGGGGTGATTGGTCGAGCTGTCATTGGGGGCAGGGTCTTGAGATACTGGCAGGGTGGTGGGAGGAGTCACCACATAGCCTCTGTTTATTGGACCGGAAATCGCAGGTGCTCCAGACGTACGTACGTTATGTCCGTCACAGGACGCATCAAGGATTTTGTTCTGACAGCAGGCATCCTCGGAGCACAGAATATAAGGGCCGCTGAAGCTTATCCCTGATCTGTCCCGGAACACGTCCTCCCCTGCAAATGAGCACAAGTGGCTTGATCCATCTGAATATCTCTTTCTGACCTCTGGACTCATATCTTCACCATGTAACAGTAACAGAGGCTCCCCAGAGACACTGTGACAAAGTGGAGAAGAGAAACATTGTCAAAACGTTTTAGTTACAATTCTGACATTTGCTCCTCAGAGAATTCATAAGGGCCAAACATACTGAAAACATTGCTTCAGCCCGTTTAAACAGTGCACACTGCAAATCACCTTTGGCAGAAGCCACCCCAAGCTGACAATTTTAGGTTGTAAGAATAGAAACATTAGGGAAATGTTAATCAACAAACGTTAGAAAGGTTTTAAATGTTCTTGGAACATTCAAAACATCCAGTTTTTTAGACTTTGTTTTAATGACATTTCATTGTTATAATAACATTCTTCTAACTATTTTTTAAAATAGCCAACATTCTGAGAATGTTCCCTTTTAGCTGAGCAAATATTACTATTGTAGCATTCTGAACTAGTTAGTTTAATGCCAACATTGTCCTGAAAATAAGCGTCTAAATCTAAATGGGCTGTGTGTGTGTGTGTGTGTGTGTGTGGATCTCACCTGCTTTTGCAGATGCTGTTGTTATCTGATGTCTGCAGTACACACATGGAGGTCTTTTCCTTCTCGCTCTGGAGATACGGCCATCCTGCAGAAGACTTCTGAAAGAGAGAGAGTGTCATTCAGTCACCAGGTGCATCAGATTGATCTTAAACTGTTCTGAGATCAGTCAGTTAAGACTCACCTTAATTCCCTCTATCACTCGGCTGTTTATGGGTGATGGAATCGAGCCCTTCCATAACTCTATCCTTCTGTTAAGAGAAACACACACATAAACAAACACACAAACAGAAGCATCTGCTGTACACATGATAAGTGCTGAAGGAGTGTTTTACCTGTGACAGACTATAAGAGTGATGTACAAGACGAGGAAGATCACAGCCACAAACACACCCACCAGAATGTAGATTTTAGTGCTGAAGGACATTGATGCTACACACACACACACACACACACACACACACACACACACACGTTAGATTTCTATGCTTTGTAGGGACTTTTGATAGACATAATGACTTATTCTATCCCCTAACTCAACCCTCTTAGAAACCTTTCTGCATTTACATTTTCAAAGCAGCATCATTCATTATTTTTAATAATCAGTTTCCCTGATGGGGACCACTTGCTGATTCCCACAATGTAGGTGGGTGTGACTTTTACCACCCTTTTGAGGACATTTGGTACCCACAGTAAAATAGAAAAACAACAGCACTCAAACACACAGTGAGTTTTCATGAAATAGTATTCATGTATTGAGTTTTGTTTTGTTTTGTTGGTACCAGTTACTTTCCCCCAATCTTAAAGTTATTTTTCACAGTAATTTTGTAAAGTCCCACATCTATTTAAATGTTTTTACAGTTAATGTACAGCAGTAGGTGAACAGTGTACTGTATCTTACTGTACTGTACTGTACTGTACATTAGCAAAAGTGAACTACAGAAGTGACTGTTCTGAATGTGAGCACTGAAACTCTACAGGGTCAGAAGCTGACTGGTGTTACCTGCAGCGGTGGTGAAATCTGCTGCCTCCGACCATTCTGACGGCCAAGCGCTGAAGTCCTCATCAGAGAGAAGCAGCACTCTGATCTGAGCCTCGTAATGAGTGGAAGGATGAAGAGAGTCTGAACTGAGCTCCATCCTCTCATTCAGCGTGAGGTTATACAGCACTGACGTCTACAGACAGAACAGCACACAGAGTGATCAGTCACAGTTTAGTGTGTGTGAAGCAGGTCAGGAGCAGAAGATGGATCACATGCAGGACCTCGTTGCTGGAGATCAGCAGCTGGATGAAGCATTTGTTTGTATCAAACACATCTGGGGGAGTCCAGCTCAGACTGAAAACACCATCTGCCTCTGTCACCTGCACACGCTCGGGTCGTGGAAGCTGAACTGGAGAACAGAAATGTGACGTTACAAGCCTGGCTCAGAGTGTTGAGATCCTGTAACGTTTTTAAAACATTCCACTAACAACTTAAGAAGAATGTTTTTGATATGATATATAACATTAATAAATTCTACTAAATGTTACTGCAACAATGTTTTCTGATCACTAGCACACTAGATGGCGACACTGACACAAGTATTCTCATGCACTCACTGTTTTTTGAAGTCCTGAATTTTCTTCTTTGGTGGACTGGTCTCAACTCCACTGTTAACAGGTGAGGTTCAGAGGTCTTTATAGAGCAGATAAACTCTGATACTCCAGCGTCACTCGACTGCAGCAGAGGGTTTTCACAGCGTACAGGAGCTCTGGAGGACAGGAAGAAGGGTTTCAGTGTACATGACAGCACATGTAAATGAATCCGTGATTAAGGCAGGTGGGCTGTACTCACTGAATATCATTGTGATGGTACCACAGATGATAAGAGATGAAGTGGGAATGTTCTGTCTTCATCTGCCAGCTGCACGTCACATCTGACTCTCCCTCTATCACACACTGCAGGTTAAAGACTCCGTCTAAGAGCAAAAGAGATCAGATTAATCCACCAGTTCAGCTGCACAACTTTATTTAAAGAAGCCCACTGAATGACCATATAATTATTCAATGTACACTTGTGTTTTATTTTTATTGTTTACTTGATATTCTTGTTACGTGTCTACAAAGCACAGTTGACTTTTGTTCTGTCGTTCTTTTGTCTCTGTGTTCTGTTGCTTGTCATTTGTTTCTTTGTTCTTATTTTCATGACTCACCGTTTACGTTAAAATAATATTTTGCTTAAGAAATGAGTTATTGGTAGCATTCGTTTTACAGTGCCACTGAGACGTCTGATGTTATTTGTATCTACTACAGATGTTTTGGGTATCACGACAACCCAGCTAACAATTTGAGGTTGTAAGAATGTTTCCATTAAACAACAAAAAATGGTACAAATGTTATTTTGAATGTTTCAAATATGTCCTGTTATTTAGATGTTATTGGTATTGCTTACCATTGTGGGTTCTCCAGGACAGCAGGGGGCTCCAGCGGCTCCAGAGTCCTACAGCCCCCCGCGCCCTCACTCTGGCATGATAAAGATAACCCGGCAACAGCAGCTGCTTGTCAATCAGATACTCAGAGGCGGCTCTGACATCCACAGTCTGTCCCAGTGAAGAAAAACAGAGTTTACGACTGAAATCTCACTTTGATTCTGCATGTTTAGTCTAAAATTTGCATACTATGCGTATAATAAATACAGCACACTGCAGAAATAGTATAAGAGAACTATTGTAGTGCAGACACACTCAAATGTGGTTTATATGATATCAGATACACTTGTTAATCAACACACAATGTGTACAGTGTTACAGCTGTTCAGATCTTTATATTGGGTTTCAGACTGTTAGTGTAACTCTTTCATGTGGAAACTATCTTTTGTGGGAATCTTACAGTTTGAGGTTATAATGCTGGTTTCTAAGAACGGCAGATTGTATTATGTGATATGTCGATATTAATATTGTACTGTGAAAAAAAACTACTGTTGCATTAATATTGCCGAATGCAGGATATCCACAAAACTTCCTATCAGAAAGTGTTTGTTACAAACTCACACTGTGTGTGTGTGTTGTTACAGTGAGATATAAAAGACTGAGACCATAACGGAGAATAATTCTGTTGTGCTTTTAATTTAATACCACCGTTTTATTCTGATTGTTTTTGACTTAATTTTATCCATCAAATATTTTAATTTAATTTTGTTTCTTTGTTTGAAATCTTTCAAAACACTAAAACGTTTATATTAACGTATATAAACGTTTATATAATGTATATTCCCAGGTTTAAACTTGAATCCCAGATTTTCAGTGTGGTCTCAGACTTTGTGACCTCACTGCCCAACTAACAGTGAATGTTCTTAAAAACGTTGGTCATCGGTCTCTAGACGTTCTCTTAAAATTATCAAAAGTTCTGGCAGTAATGTTAATGTAACTTTTTTAACATTGTATATCTATATATCAAGAAGTAATACAACATCTAAAAACTGCACGTTTCCTACCACTTTTACTAACTTTTTTAATGTTAACGTTAGTGAAACGTTCTTACAACCTAAAATTGTTAGCTGGGTGTATGTGTTTGTGTGTCTGTGCGTGCTCACAGTCCAGTCCTGCCCGTATCTGCGGTACTGAAGCTGATATGAGAGCGTTCTGGTAATGTTTGAGGATGCAGGATACGGGCTTCTCCATGACAACAGATGACCTTTGCCCTCAGCCTGTTTCTCTGTCAAGTCAATCGGGGCCAGAACTTTTCCTGTAAACACACACGAAGAACTGTAGAAGCCTTTCAACACAACACATGCTTTAAAACACACACACACACTCACCACACACAAACTCAGACACACACACACTCTCACTCACCCTGCTGGGCTACACTGAGAGTTATCTCTCTTGATACGCAGGGTACTCTGAAGTATACATTGTGACTAGTTGAAACGGTGAACCTTCCAGTGTTGTAGCGACAGCTGTGAGAGATCTTCCCACTGGATAACACAACACCAGGCCCAAGAGAATCACAACGAGTTTCTTCGCTGCAGAGAGAGAAACTCAAGTCAGGAAGATCTGTACTCAAACGTTTCATTCACATCTTTTAAAGATAGGGTAGACAATTTTGGAGAAGCTAGCCGTAGCAAGCTAGCTTTGAAAACACAAGATCTCTGTTCAGAGTGCTCTCCAAAGCCACAACATCTTTAACACATGAATGCGTACATAGTTTGATAGGCAAGTAGGACATCCTATCATTGTATTCGGGCTGAATGCAATGATTGGACAAACATTTAATGGTCCTGCGCCTTCCACAGAAGATTTATATTTATATAAATTCATTTAGACATTAGACATTTATTTAGATTTGCTATCAGGACATGAGGAGACTTTCAACCAGCATAACAAAAATGTTTCTGGAGAAGGTCGCCTGCCCTGCCATGGTATGCTGTTTTACATATAGTCTTACCAAATAATTCTTACACACATCTCTCTCTCTCTCTCATGTCTCTCACCCATCTCTCGAGTCTCTGTAATACAGTGAGGGTAAGGATCTGTTTCCTGCAGCATGTGAATGAACGTGGGGGTCTTCTTCCCATGTGCATTGTACATGAGTCTTAAAGTCATTGTAGCACTGCAGAGAATCCATCACTGGAGACGCTAAAACAAGAGGTCAGAGGTCAATACTGAAGGAGTCAATGCTGGTTTTACTAACAACTTCAGAGTAACGCTTTTGATGTATGAAATTACATTAAGAAAGTTCAACAAACGTTAGTGCAAAAATGTTTTTGATAACTTTGAGAGAACGTTTAGAGGACGTTAGCCAATGTTCTGAGAATGTTTCCTGTCAGCTGGGTAGGCCTGCTTCCTCTGTAATATTTCAGTCTGTTGGAATCGGTTATCACCCGTAACCTATTTTTACTGAGGCCTACCCAAAAGTTTGCTTCTGTCTACCCAGATGTGTTGTTTTTAGAGCTCTCTACGCATTCATTTTGTTTGTATGTAAAAGTGAAGCATGTACACATTTCTTTAAAATGTCTTCATCTGTTCCACAGAAGAAAAGAAGTCACAGGAGTTTGGTAAACGTGATTGTGAGTAATTGATGACAGATTTGAGGTTTTCGGCTGAACGTACTCATTCTTCACAACATTTTTGAAAGCAACTCTGAAGATTATTCTGGAGCACCATGTTTCACAAACATCTGACCTGAGGTGAGAACATCCACAGGCTGTTCCCACAGACCTCAGTGGTCTGTTATTTATGTGCTAAAGTTGTCAAAGGGGACATTTTCACTTCTGCACTGTTTTTGACTACCAACGGCATTTTAAAATAAACCCAGCTAACAATTTCAGCTTGTAAGAACGTTTCCCTAACGTTTCCATTAAGTAACAACACAGTTGAAAATGTTATTTAAAATGTTCTAGGAATGTTCAAAACGTCCAGTTTTCTTAGACGTTGTATTAACATTACTGTCTGATTATTGATTAAGAGTATTATTCAAACATTTTTTAATTCGTAAAACATTTTAATGTTTTAACATAATAATGTTTTTGATTATGTCATATAATGTAAAAGATATTTTACTAACGTTACTGCAAGAACTTTTTTGATAACGGAACAAACTTTTACAGAACATTAGCCAACATTATGAGAACATTCCCTGTTAACATTCCCGGGAAACCGTTAACACTGCCCACGCTAATACAAGTCCTTGAATTACAAGTGCCTGCAATGGAAAATCTCTCTTGACTCAATGGCTGGGCCAAGATGAGAGTTCATTTTAGTTGGGAAAACAACATTTATATGCAGGAGTCCAGCACAAGATTAAAGAAAGCTCTGATGAGGGTCTATCTGGTGGACACAGGCCTGAACTCAACAGGGCTTTAGAAACAAACAGAAAGCAATAATGTTTAAAAGCCGTATGGTCGTCTCTCACCGGCCCCGGGTTCGAGATCATCCAGCGGACACTGATCAGCAGCGCTGGTTCTGACCAGCAGAGCAAACACGCTCACGTGCAGCATGCAGATGAGAAACATTGTGTCTGGAAGGCAGGATCCGAAGCCGGCAGACCCTAATGATCCCTGCGGTTACTCCCAGGATATCTGAATGTTTAGAAAGCACATGATGACTTCAACAGCAGCATTCAACGCATGTTAAGCTCATAAAACAACTTCCTCAAACACAGATACAGATCTACTTTAAGACACTTCGTGCATCTGTGGTTCTCAGAAGTTCACACTGCTTATAGACACAAAACTTCCTTCCTCTTCTCTACGCGTATAATAACCAATAATACAACCTGAAAACATTTCAATGAAACCTTTACGAAAATAAACTAAAAAAAACACAGTAACCACAAATGAACCATGGTTTTCTACAGCCACCATAGTTTAAACATGCTATTTGTAATAAAAGTGTGGTTATACAAATGGGAATGAATGGCAGAAAGACCAAGTATGTTACACTTCTACTGTAAAACCATGGTTGATTTTAGTAAAGAACAAGCCACTTCACTTCACATCATGTTAAATAATCATTATTTTGAGAACATAATAGAAACCATTTAATAATGAAAGATATGTAATACTGCCAACAAGTCGCTTACTGTTGGTGACAAAATCACATCACTATTCAACTCCATCTTAAAGCTGCCCATGTCTTAAATCAAAGGTTCAAATCCATCTTTTCATCGATCTTCATGAGCTGTTGAGAGGTTCATAAATGTCGTAAAGCGACGACGCGTCAACGCTCATGACGAGCGACTGCCAGGAAAGCGTCAGGAAGGGATTTCCCTCAAGAGTGTGAGAATGAGCACCAAGACGTCTTATGAGGACCTCCTGTCTTTCATTTAACATGCAGTGTGTTGCATGTAAAATAAATCTTTTATTGAGTCAAGCTCAAAAGCTTTCGTTTTGAGCTTGTGTAGTTTGGGTTGCTATTTTTAGTTGCGGTGATGATCGTGAAGGTGAGGGAACCGGATGGAAAGAGAAACTGAGACCTGCACCTCAATCCTGCAGTAACACAAACTGAGTTTTACTCACAGATGATCTTCACCTGTTCACCTGTAAGATCTGTTTATCTTTTCAGGTTTCAACCTTTAACACGGATCTCTGAGGTCGTCTCAGATTCAGACAGAAACCAGGATGAAGGTTTATCTTTTGAGGTTCACAGATACCCTGAAGGTTTACCAGTGTAAAGTCACAACTTTCTTTTCCTTATCTCATTGTTTGATCGCTTTAGTTTTTGCTACCATATGACGATATATGTATACGATATAATGGACAGAATAAAAACATCTACCGAGTGCCAAATGTGTAACCACTCATGGAGATTTCTGTGTATATGGAGTCATGTTTACACTTTTTGAAAGGAAAAGATTAATGCATTTGGTTATTATAAAAGCATCCTTGATTTTTTTGTACTTCTAATGTTCTGTACTTCATAATGTTTTTTACTTTATTCAGTTATCAGTCACTCATTGCATATATGTGACACTTCATAAGTTCATTTTCAAAAGGCTTCAATTGTAAACATTCTTACCTTTTTGTCTTTAAAAACGGCCTGGTAAATATTACATTCCTCCGTGTCTGGACAAAATTGTGCGACTGTCTTTGTGCAACTTGGTCTGTCGCAACCAAATCAATTTACTTCCCTAGTGTGTGCCTGTGTATACTTGTGTGTGCGTGTTTGAGGGTGTGCACTCATTACTGAAGTGTATATGAACACATCACTAACTTGGACAACCTCAAAACCAGAAGTTCCTTTTTTCTCAACTTGGTGAAAAACTTTACTTGCCTGGTCATCAGCAACTTTTCTGTCCAAGTTCCAGTTTTGCCAAGTGTGACATGCAAACCCTGCTTGAGCAAACAGGTGCTAAATGTGAATAAAAATGTCTTGAAATGTGCACATTTTATTGACAGGGTTCAGTAACAGTCAGCATAAATGCCCCCGAGATTCAATAGGGAGAATGAAACTCACAGCCTTCAGACAGAAACACATACAAGAGCGTCTCCACACACACGTCTTCACACCCACAAACTCACACTTACAAACACTCTACATCTACCTGTTACACACTCCTGAACTCACACTCATACACTCCACTGAAAACTTCCCAGTGAAGGCTTTGCCTTCTGTTTCTGTTCCTCTTCCTCTCTGATTGTAATGTGTGCTTGTTTGTGCATGAATTATACATGAATTAAACATTTTCTATAAATTCATAGTGATCATGCTAATCAATAGGTGTAACAATACACTCCTCTCACGGTTCAATACCATACTGGGATCTCTAACGAAGCATTACCACAATATATCATCACACCCCTACACATCAAATATAGGAACTACAATTTGTCTTTTTTATTCTGAATCATGGTGGGGTGGGTGAAATCATCAAATTCATGGATGGATGCAGATGGAGATAGATAAATGGATGGATGGGGAGATAGATAAATGAAAGTGACATTTGTCAGATATGGTAACCCATACCCGAAATGTGACCTCTGCATTTAACCATCACTGGTGAGGAGTGAACACACACACGGAGCAGTGGGCAGCACACTGCTGCGCCCGGGGAGCAATCAGGGGTTAGGTGCCTTGCTCAAGGGCACTTCAGTTGCTACCTGCCAGCACTGAATCGAACCAGCAACTTTCTGATCACAAGCCCAACTCATTTACCAGTAGGCCACAACTGCCCCAAATGGATGGGTGGATGGATGCAGATGGATGGAGGAATGGGGAGATAGATGAATGGATGGGGAGATGGATGCAGATGGATGGATGGGGAGATAGATGCATCCATCCATGCATGTATGGAGGAATGGGGGATTTTTTTGGGGGGTTTATATTTTTTGATGGGATCCCATCCATGGATGGGATCATCCATGCAGCTGGATGGATGGGAATAGATGCATGGGGACAGATGATGGAGGAATGGGGAGATAGATGAATGGATGGGTGGATAGATGCAGATGGATGGGCAGATGGATGCAGATGTATAAATGGATGGAGATGGATGGATACTTGCTTTATTCTAATTACTGGAATAAAGATCAGCTTTTATTTAAATAATTTTAGAACGTCTGACTCAAGATCGTGCAAGTCTGCCAAACCACATATCAAAGCGAGAAAAAATGAAAACGGACGAGAAGAAAACAACAGGAGATAGAGAGAGATGGTGTGAAGATATGATGGGTTGTGGGGAGATGAGCTGAGCAGAAGCTTACAAGCATGCATCTGTCATCACGTGAAAAACATTCAAACAATATCACAAAATCTGCAGGAGAAGAGTTTATTCTTTCTCTCTCTTTCTATCTATCTTTGTTGTTGTTGTATAGTGTATACATCTAATGTATGTTAATGTTATTTATATATTTAATATTAATAAAACCATGCAACACATTTCACAAAATAGTGTTTTGAATAAAAGGCTCACTTGTAAGAAGGCTGTGCGTGACATGACGCGCTTCATTGAAATGACAGAGAAACGCGTTTGTCTGAACGGCACATTTTCAACTCTTTTCTACGGGAGCCGCGTGTCGCGCTCTCGCAGTGGATTGTGGGATTGACAGATATTTAAAATGAAAAGCAATATTGGCTTATTTGTGAATGTCTGACGCTTAATCACAACTGAAGTTTGTTTTTATTGACACTTGCATTGTGCTGTTTGTATTAGAGGATGCACACTCGACATTTTCCTGAGAAATACAGGAATTGAGTTTAAAGCTTCTTTAACTCTTTAATAATAATAATGAAAAGTTGTAGTTTCCCCTGTTTGGGAACCATTGCTGTGTTGCACAGGTTATTATCAGGTTACTATTAGTGCTCTGGGATGTGGTTATGTTACACAAAATAAAGGTTAGTTTCAAATGGTTAGAAGCAAGATATTGGCGCTCACCACAGGAGACTGATGAACAGTTTTTGTTATGAATGTCATATACGGAGCAGCTTCATCTCAAAAATGAAATTGAAAATCAGAAATTTGCATCTTCACGCATGACTGATACCTGGATTCCCCTATTTGTAATTTTGTGTTAGTTTAGCCCTGTTAAATTTCACACTTGTGTTCTTCTGTCACTGTTGTGTGTTTGTATATTTTGTGTTCATTAGGGATAGGCCCCTAACATAATAACTTAATGAGAAATAAACTGTATGACTGTGTCTTCCATCAAAAGGGGTCTGCGGTAATACTGTACCATGTACTGTACCATAAAGATATTATAACCCATGTCGGTCATGTAGTTGCCGGTGTCACGCCTCCAGAGAAGGAAATTTAACTCTGTGATTCAGTCTAGAAGATCACATGATCTTGAGTATTTGTCAAATACAAATCCATCTGTAGTGTAGCTGGACTAGTCTATTTTCTTGTGACTTTTTATAAAGATGACTAGTTCCTTGTAACAAGTGTTGCCAAAGTCACAATAAGCTTAAAAGAACTTGAGTCTCTGGCTCATTTTCCACTATTTAGTCTTATGGTTAGTTTTGTGCAATTCCTAAAACTAAACTTAGACAGCGGCTCATAGTCAGGTATGTCAGAAACTGAATTTGAATCGATTGCGTATATATATTAGTAATAATGAATGAAAGTTTGCCTTTATAGTGCCACCTAGAGTTCTGTTAAGGAACTTTCCCTGGCCTTGACACCCTATTCATTATTCAGGGCAGATTTCTTAATAAAGTCATTTCTGTGTGAAAATGTGTGTGCATGGGTTTAGGTATATGTTAAATAAAACCGGACAATGTACAAGCAGATATAATACAGACATTTTGGTCTGTCTTTTATTCTTGTACTCAACACCTTCTAAAAACAAGCTAACATGCATACCCACACCAGTTTGACGGAGTTTCCTGTCAGGGCCTTGTGTTACAAGAAGTTCTTTAGAAGTTGCGATTTCAGTGTGACGTAATGCTGTTTTTCAGACATGAGTCGGCTGCTTCCTGCGTCTTTTTGTATTCAACATTAACTGAGGCGTATCATGTGGCTGAATTATTCATACACGAGAATTTTCCATGAGAGATATTTTCTCATTTGTGAAAATGAAACGGAGCTTTCTCATAAACTGAGTTAGTGGTGGGACTTTGTCCTCAGAGTTGTGCTTTTGTATGTTTGTTTATGGTGTTTTGTGTGTTCTGGATCCTCTATATACTTTCGAGTTGTTCAGGATTCTGATCCTCTATATACTTTCATATTCATTACATTGACTGTTTGTGAAACATTTAAGTCTTGTGAGTTTAGAATGAACTGAAACATTATCCGTCCTGAAGTCTATTACAAACCATCTCAGTTTTATGTAACACGTTTTATATTTTTTAAGAAAACTAATGCGTCCTTGCCTGTGCCAAACTTGCCGCTAAGATGTTGATGATGTTGTTGGGTGTTGTTGGGTGTTGCCATGGCATCGCTATGCAGTTTCTAAGGTGTTCCCAATCAAGTTTTAATGCGTTGCTATGCAGTTGCTAGGGAATTCTGGGTGGTTGCTGGGATATTTTTGCTGGTTCCTAAGCTGTTTTGGTGGTTTAGTACTGGCCCACACTCTTTAAAAAACGTACTTTACAACGCCATGGAAGAACCATGTATGCTTTCATAAAGAACCTTTCTTTCACAAAAGGTTCTTTGTAGTGGAAAAAGGTTCATTAGGCTATTAAAAGTATAAGAAAGAAAGAACACTATGAAAAAGAAATGGTTCGTTTATAAACCTTTGGCTGAATGGTTCTTTGGAGAACCACAAACAGTTCTTATATGGCATCGCTGTGAAAACCTATAAGAATCTCTCTTTGATATGTTAATTGCTTAGGAACCTTTTTTGTTTTAACCCTTTGTTTATTTCTACCTTAAATAAAACATTTCTAATATGTAGGTACAGGCATCACCAGGATGGCTCACAGTCTGTGCTCAGGCCTTTAAAACCAGAGGATCATGGGAATATTGCTGCACTTCTCTTTGTCTCAGTAAGTCAGTAAACCTCGTCTGCACCTCCCATGAGAGTGTGTTTGCTGCAGTTCTTCTGCCTGAATGTGAGGAAGGCTTTGAACTGCCTCTAGTGGTGGATGCTGGAGATGCTGCTGTCAGTTTATTGTGAGGAAGCGGATAAGAGACAAGCGCTCATTATAATTTGCTCTTTTATTGCATGTCTAAGTGGATTTAGGGATCAGCTTAATGCCTGTGACATTAAATAAATGAATTTCCTGCTGGATCCCTCGAGTGAACTCAGGAAAGGCGAACGTGAGTCTCAGTAGGCTGTTTCAGGTGGAATGTCCTAAAAACATTACAGAGTTTTAAAAGAGTTCAAATGTTCTCATAACCAAGCAATACTGGGAATACTGGATGTTTTGAACATCCCTAAAACATTCAAATAATATTATTAACATTTTTGTTACTAATGAAAACATTTGGGAAATGTTCTTACAACCTAAAATATTTTAGCTGGGACTAAAGAGCTGAGGTGAACTGTAACTGATTTGTGTAATTTTGTAATGTGGTTTGTTGGCTCTGCTGGTTTCTCTGAAGGCTGATTGCAGAACAGCATGTAGCTTGATGTGATATTGAGCGTCATTAGTGTTTAGCTGATCTGGGACCCGTGTTGGCTGTGAGCCTAAAATCATTCCTTCATAAACAGCAGGAACCTCAGTAAGCCACTCTACACACATAAGTACACACTTCCCAAAATGGCTTAGAAAATGAGCAGAAATTACCAGAAATTGACTGAAGCACTTATCAATCAGCTCAAATCACTGACTACATCAGCAGCTTTTCTCTGTAGGAAAATTTTAAAAGATCACACAGTAGCTGTCTTGTGAAACAGACCTCTTTTAGTTGTTATAAATTATTATTTGCAAATCAGATTTAAGAAAAATGGTTTTAGAAATATTTGATAATGAAAGTTATATCTCTGCCCTTGTTTGGAGACATTGTTGAGATCTCCTCTGTGAGACAGGTGTGACAGGTGGGGTCTTTCGTTCAGGAGAAAACTGAGAAGCCAGAGACTAAAACCAAAGTCTTCATTTCATTTCATTACTGTCTAGAGGGAACAATGAAATGTTAACTTCTATGTATCCAATAGCAATATGCATACACACATTCACACACTTCATTCATCCATCCATTCAGTCAGTCAGTTAACCTTTTGTTCATTCATTCATCTGGTTATTCAGTCATTCATTTATTTGCTCATTGATTCATTCAACCAATCATTTATTTATTTATTTGCTTAAGCATTTAGCCAGTCATTTGTTTATTCACTCGATTATTCGGTCATTCATTTGTTCAGTCACTTCATTTGTTAATAACCTAGTTCATTCATTCATGTATTCGTTCAGCTGTTTGTTCATTTGGTTATTGGCTCATTCATTCATTATTTTGTCACTGGTTTTCACTGCTCTCCATCCTTACAGCACCACATGGTCCCTCCTATCCAAGTTAAACCCCTCCCCTCTTCATCTTTCTCTCTTCATCTCTCCCTCACTTTCTCTCTTCCTTTATCTTCCTCTCACACTCTCTCTCTCCCCTTCATCTCACCTCCAACTAGCCTGTGTTGCGTCTCTGTCCTGCACTGTCTGTCTCTCTCTTTCCCTCTCTCTCTCTCTCTCTGGTGTGCTGAGGCTCTAGTTTGGTTTGCGGTCTGTCTGTGCGTTTGCTGGTCTCGTTCCTCTGCAGTCCTGAACCTACAGCTGAACCCGGGACTCCAGCTCACTCTACAGCGGGTAAGAGACCGGCGTGCTGCGCTGCCACCCAGAAAAGAGTTTGAAAATATCCAGAGTCAATAAAATGAGGAGGAACCAGGGAGCTGTGAGACAGAGCAAGCAATAGGAAGTGAGACAGGAAGTAAGAATAGGGAAATGCTTAAGTATGAGGAAGATTAAAACAGTTACAGGAAAGAGAGAGAGAGAGAGAGAGAGAGAGAAGTCTTGGTCTTGTATTAAAGTCAGAGGGGCTGCAACATCATCTTCATGTAATAGCCCATTCACAAAGACAGCTGAGCTCTGCCAGCCCTCCGCACAGCGTGTATGTGAGCTTGTAAAACATTACTGCAAATGTAATGAATTGTATTTGTGAGAGACTGTAAACTGAGAAACTGAGTTTTATAGGGACATACAAATAAACCTGATGAATCGCTCATTATGAAGCCATTAAAATCAAGACAAAGATTTGGCATAGATCTGTCTGTCTATCTATCTATCCATCCATCTGTCATCTCTTTCTGTTTATTTCTCTCTCTCTCTCTCTGTGTCAAATGTTGTAGTGTCATTTCTGTTCTGGTTCATTTGATGTGTCTATATGAAATGAATCTCATTCATAAACTCACGCTGGTTCTGTTATAAATCTAACCGGATAAATGATTCTGTGGCAGGTGATATTTCTGCAGTAACATTGTTGTGTGAGTCAATTGACTCATTCTTCTGTTGCATCTCTAATGCGTCTTGCTCTCTCTCTCTCTCTCTCTCTGCCCATCCCACACACACACACACACACACAGAATTTTTATTGACTCATTGGCATTGATTTTATATTAAGCTAATTATATTCATACACCCTTTCAAAAACATTGTGTCGCTTCTGTTTTTTACCCATTGATGAAGACATTCTGATAGTCCAGCTGTTCTAATTGTTTTAACAGAGAGAGAAAGAGAGAGAGAGACAGAGAGAGACAGACAGAGAGAAAGAATGATTAAGTGTGGCTGCATTAGTGCTGCTCTGGTCCTGATGTCTTTGAGGTCAGATACACTCGCCGATGTGTGTGTGTGTGTGTGTGTGTGTGTAGTCATGGTATTATCTACGTTATGGGGACCAAATGTCATCACAGGTATAGTAATACTAGTGCATTTTGTGGGTCTGTTCCTATGTGGGGACATTTTTTGATCTCTGTGAGGAAGCACATTTATAAATCATAAAGTTGATGTATTTTGAAAATCTGAAACAGCAGACAGTTTTCTGTGAGGGTTAGGTTTAGGTGTAGAGTTAGTGTAGTAAGTGTAGGGAGATAGAATACACAGTTTTAACAGTATAGGAAATATTACGTCTACAGAATGTTCCAAGAAAACATGAAAACCCAACGTGTGTGTGTGTGTGTGTGTGTGATAATGCATTTTTCTTACAGCCTTCTGATTAATGAACCAAATCACACACACAGTGTCTTGCAGACGTTTGGTCAACCTCACGCTTTTGTCTTGATTAACCTGTTTATTGAAATGTAGTTTCAATAAATGAGCTTTTCATTCGAGTTAGTCTGGTAGTTAGTTAACATTAGATTCTCAACAAAGATGCTTCACCTTTTACAGAGTTTCAATGAGGTTTGTTCGATGCAGTGTATCTTTGAAATTTGGTGGGATTGGACCTCTAACTGTGTTACGTGTGTGTGTTTTCACACTGTTTTGGATGAGCAGATAGACATCACCAAACCTCAGTGTGTCTATTTAATTGTGTGTGTTTGAGCAGCTGAGACTGGACAGCTGACTTTAATTGAGTATTGGCAGATAGAAAATACAATGTTGCTGTGTGTGTGTGTGTGTTTGAATTTCTCTACGTGGGCAGCTTTCAGATGAAACTCAATGACACACTATCGCTCACGATCAGTTTCTGGGGTTCTGTCTGTATTCCTCTTCAGCACACACGCTCGCTCACTCGATGAGCTTTTCTACAGATTATTTAACACACTGAACTGTTGTGACGGTTTTGAAATGAAAGATTCGTTGATTTGATTCTTTGTGAGGTCTGTGTTACTGCAGCCCTGAGTTAATGGCAGATGTCTCTTCAGAACTACTTACGCATACTAATTAACACAAAATTAACCAGGAAGGGAAGGATATGGTGACGGTATGATGTAAACCAAAACTTAGTAAAGACACGCATGCATCGGCGTGTGTGCATGTGTATCTGCAAACGCAGATCTCCGGCCGCAGGTGTGAATGCTTGACAGCATCAACACACCACCAAAAACAGCTTTCTGTCTCCCGTCACATTCACAATACAAGACTGATTCAGGATCTGGCCATAAGTCAAGATTTCATCTGTATTCTGGCTTTAAATTCCCTTTAAGCGTTCATGCCTGATCACATATTCAGTCAAGGTCAAACGGTCCGATAACTGCCTCCTCTCTCAACGCCTCAGAGAACATTCACAGAACGTTGCGTGCTACCATCACCACAATTTTTTAGTTCACCGTCGCCTGTAAACGTCTTTATCAGGGTCCGTGCAGCATCTTACAGACCTTCAGTTTTGATGTCCTTCTCTTCTGGTGTTGTAATCTAGTGTGTTTGTGACTGATCTGTTTCCATTATTAGGAAACCAGGTTTCTTGTTTGTGTCCTTGTCAGGGACATTGTGTGGGTGTTGAGAACGTGTTTGAAATTAATATATGTGTGTGTGTGTGTGTGTGTGTAATGTGAGGACTGTTGTGTGTTCATCTCATTTGAATTTCAGCCATACCTCTGAAACACCTGCTAATGATCCATTCAGAAGTGTTATCTTAATGGACACACACACACACACACACACACACACACACACACACACACACACACACACACACACACACACTGGACTGATAAATGTGACTTTCTGAGTGAGGTTTCTGTGTGTTCTCTATAGGAGTTTAGTGTTTATTTACACATCTGTGCAGATTAATCAAATGTTTGTACATGCAGAGATGTGCTGTGTCTTTACTCTTCTGTGTTTGTCTTGTTCTCTCAGTAATGCTTGTACATTTATAATTTGCTCATCCATTTATCATTGTAATAAACAAGGACTCTCGCTCTCTTTCTGTCTCTCTCACTCTCTTTAAGCCTTGTAACCCTTATGTGAGATTCCCCAGCTAACAGGGAACATTCTGGACTAACATTCTCTTAAAGTTCTCTCAAAGTTATCAAAAACGTTCTTCCAATAACGTTAGTAGAATGTGTTTTTAACAATCATATCAAAAAAGTTATTATTACAGAATTACAGACTTTAGAAAAGTTTGAATAATGTTCTTATAACCAAGCAACAACATAAATACAACAACATCTAAAAAACTGGGCATTTTAAACATTCCTAGAACTTTCAAAATGATATTTTTAACGTTTTGGATACCTAATGGAAACGTTAGGGAAATGTTCTTTCAACCTAAAACTGTTAGCTGTGTTGGGAAAACAGATATTAAGTGAGAGCTGATTTATGATTGTTTTTTCTGTCTTGAGGCTGTGCTTCAGTCAGTGAGTGTGTGGGATTTGAGTGTGAAGGCTCTCTGTATTGCTTTAAGGGGAGTATTGTTTTATTTTTCACCCGGGTTGGTGGTTCACCGAGGCAAGAGTCTAACTTTAGACTGACGTTTGGTGCACCAGGAGTCTCACCTTCAATTAACCAATCCCTGACCTCCTAAATGAGGTCATCACTGTGTCAGAGTTTCACCGGGAGGAAGAGTCTAAAACAGACTCGTCTGGTCTTATCCTGTTACACGCTTTCCTTAAATACACACTGTGATACGCCCTAAATCTCTATGTATAGTCTGAAAAGCATCTGAGCTGTGGAGATATATATATATCAGTATATGTAGAGCAGAGATGTGTATATATTTAAATAACTGTATATATATATATATATATATATATGCAGCGTGTGCGGGTTCTTTTGGGTTCTTGTCCTCTCTTCATCTCTCTCACAGAGGTCAGTTCTTCTTTGGCTCAGCAGTAATGGAGATGGAGACTGTGGTCCGTTGCTTTGTACTGAATAGCGGTTTTCTGTTACCGTATCTCCGCTCTGTCACCTCCGAAATCCGCTTGATCTCAGGGGACGCTCGCACCTAAAGGACAAAACAACAGAAGAGCAGCACCCCGAAAACCAATCAGAACTCGTACCCTCACTCTGCAGACCAATAGGATCGCTCACCTTGACCCTGAAGGTCAGCAGAAATTTTCCCAAGCCCCATGAGCTGAGAGAGTTTCAGAGGTTAAGAATACTGAGTTAGTACAGAGTCCATGATCTTTCCCTCGCTGAATCAAGATTGGTTTTGATTTGTCCTTTGGGATATAATTAACCTTATTATTCTGAGATCTGAACACACACACACACACACCAATGGCTGAAATTCTCATACATGGAGGGACAAATCAAATAGATTATAGTTCCTCAGGTAACCGAGCTTAGATCACAATCACAGATCATCGTTTATCACTAAATTCTTCTATTTTCTTGTTTTTTGCTTCATTTTTATACTGTCAATTCATTTCTCATGTCATCTGAAGAGGAGGCCTCACCAAGAAACGAAGATCCAAACAGAATCATCCTCATTTATGTCTGAGCAGTCAGAACTTTCCAGATCCTGAGGGGTCTCTGTTTCTGAAGGTCATACGGTTCCTCTTGTAAAACAGACAAGCATGTCCTGTATCACTGGTACTGTCTGCTCGGGGCCAGAGAATTCTGGGATAGCCCAGGAGACAGAAACGGTCACAGTGTGAATTAAAGTGACTTAATTAGGCCGAACAGTTCTTTAATACCTACAGGCCTCTGGACAATTACTGTAAGAGGCCATTATTACTGTATTACTGCATGTGTGTGTGTTTAATGCTGCCTATAGCTTATTCCTTTCATTTACCCTCTGTTACAGCGTACATTACTTTCTTCTCTCTCTCTTTCTCTCTCTTGTTCTCTGCTTCTCTATGAAGCTCTTAGCGCACTGTTTTTGCCCTGGGCTCCATCTGGTCAGTAGAGTGTAAAATAACTTTATGCGTATGGATTTATGTCACAGCTTCTCAATGAATGTTTTTCTGCCCTTGATGCTGATACCAGAGTCCTATATCTCTTCTGCCTGTCGACAGACCACACAAGCCTGTTAAATACATTTATCTTTAACACACTAATAAACAGAACCATACATCAGTGTCCTGAATCAGAGAGCCTGTCTGATAGAGATCCACAAAATGGTTTGTTTTTTCAACATTTCGGCTAATTTCATTTAGCTTTCAGCTGGAAATAAAATCACACTGCTCTATTTAAATGATTTCTGAGTGAAGAGAATGTTGAAAATGTTCATTTAGTAATTTAGCAAAAGTCACTTACCTGTTAACTCATGTCATGTTGTGTTACCGGTAAGTTAAGTGTTTGTTTGTTTGTATCTCAAGCTGAAGATTTGCTGACTGCAGAGAGACACTTAAACTAATTCAGTTTTCAAGGAGTCTTAAACAGTGAACAACTCCCTCTAGCGCACACACACAAACACACACACACACACAAACACACACACACTTACAAACACATTGTGCTTCACATGAGTAGCATACTGATTTCATTCTGGCCTCTTTTTCACGCTTTAAGCTGTGGACATGACAAGAATGAAAACAGAGAGAGAAAGAGAGAGAGAGAACACACTTCCTGCTTGGTTGCGGAGAAACAAGAGGTGATATTGGAAACAAGAGTGAGTGAATGAATGATGGAGGAAATGGAGGGTGAAGAATGAAGGATAAATCAGAAGAACATTTGAGATTACAGAGTGCTGTGGTGTAGGGGTCATGACAGTAAAGTGTCAGGTTCACATCCAGGAAGGGTTAGGGTTCGTGTACCATTGTGCCCTTCAGCAAAACACTTCAGCATTGAAACTGGGCAGTTACCACAGTCCCCCACAGTCAGTGAACATGCATTTACAGTAAAGAATGAGCACCAGTGGACGGAGCTTCTGTGTTTGTGACTTTACAGATTGTTACAGCAGGTCTTTTTATTTGATCCTCGTGTGTGTTGTGTGAATATTCATCTGCAATGATCATGACAGGAGTTTTATGGCTGGATTTAAATTTGCACACTCTAGATAAAATCAGCTACTGATCGAGTAATTACTTCACAAATACTGCGCCAGATGAACATTTTTGTGTAAATGGTTTACATTTAATCACTATACCCTGCCAAAATCTCTCATAACATTGGCTAACGTTCTCATAAAGCTCTCAAAGTTATCAAAAGCATTCTTGCAGTAACTCTTTTTTTTAACATTATATATCATATATTTCAAAAACATTGTTCTTAAATTGTTAGTGGAATGTTTTAAAATGTCAAAGATGCTAAAATATTAGAATAATGTTCTTATAACCAAGCAATAATGTTAATACAATCCCAGAAGAGTTTGCGTGAGCTGTGAGGATGGAGGATGAAGAGACTGCAGGATGAAGAAGTTTATCTGATCACAGGCTGTAGCGTTGAAACTACACTAGAATACTAATTCACTACTTAAACCTTTGAGTTTCACCTGACACAAGCGATTAAATCACACTCATCTCAAATGATTTCTATCTAGACAGTTTAAGACACAAATTGTGCCCTTTTGTTCCACTATCAGCTTATGTAACATTTAAAAAAAAGCTCTACTAACGTTACTGCAAGAATGTTTTTTAATAACTTTCAGAGAACTTTTAGAGAACGTTAACCAGTTGTCTGAGAACGTTCCCTGTTAGCTGCTAGGAGGTCTGTAATAAACTATAGGTTGACCTGTATCTCTAAACCTTTATATATCACACATATCATTCTGTGAATTCACAGCTGCTTAATTAGATGTTTTTGGATGCAGGTTGTGTAGTTAACAGTATGTACTAGTTAAATGGGCCGTGTTAACCAGCCAAATGTTAACGGCTCAGTTGTGATAGTAATGGGTTTGTTAGCATCTGTGTGACAGACTCACTTTCATTTTGTTGTGTAAGTAATGAGACATTTGTATTGATTTCACAGAGATCAATATGTGAAGAGATGCATGTTTGGTCCTAAATGACAATTATTTACTGTTATTACAGTAATTAAAGGAGAAAGTGTTTTACCAGCATGGATAACAAAACAGTCTCATCATTAGCTCCACCGTCTAAAAGGTCTCTTAAAGTTATCAAAACATTCTTGCAGTAACATTAGTAGAACGTTTTTAACATTCTGTATCATATTTATCAAAGCTGTTATTCTTAAATTGTTAGTGGAATGTTTTACAAAACGTTACAGAATTAAAAATGTTTGAAAAATGTTCTTATAACCAAACAATAATGTTAATACACCATCTAAAAAACTGGACGTTTTGAATGTTGTGTGTGTGTGTAACATTTTGAACATTTTTGTTACTTAATGGAAATACTACAAAAACGTTCTTATAACCTAAATGTGTTAGCTGGGCCTGTCCTATGAAATGCCCATAATAAATGATAAAGTGTGTGTGGAAGTCAGAGGATATAAGTGGACACACACACACAGTGTTAATAAATCTGATGTCGTAGACCACATATATCTCACAGACACTAAACTCTGAAAGATCCAGTAATGACTTTGGCAGGAAACCCTGAATCTGTTTTGTGAGGAACTCACATTTGTCACAAACTGTCCAACCACACAAGGCAGTTTTCTGAGAGTCCCTTCAATCACATCTCCATTACACATCTGCACTGGAGTCTCAGCGAGAGCTAGAGATCATTAAATCCAACATGTCCCTGCGCAGACTCTTTCAGACTGATGTCTGACCGAGTGCAGACGACTGCAGCAGCTGTTATGAACCCATCAGAGGAGAATTCATGTCTGTACTCACCTGAATTCCTCATGACTTTAGACTGTAATTAAATCTGATCATTCTTAAACTAAAATCGATCGTTTAATTGTTTATTGCTTTTTGTTTTGAATGAATGTGATTATCTATAGCAGATATGGAAGCCCCATTATTTTATATTTTGTGTATTTCTGTGCTATCAATAAATATATGCATTTAATATAAAATTACATTCATTAAAAGTTATTGACATTACCTGCTTGAAAGAAATTCTCATATATTATTGGCATTATTTTGTTGGAAACTTTTGCTACTGAGGTCAATTTTTAAATCGAGGCTTTTCTTTGTGTTTGTTCTTCATGTTTCGTCCATAATAACTTCTGTAGCTACATTTATAAATTGCTTTAAACTACATGTTGACAGAGCGCGAGAGAGAGAGTGCATGTCTGTCAGTGTCACTACACTAAAATCTCCCAGCATGCTTTCTGGCAGTGAGCCATACCTGGTCCCTGATGTCTGATCTCAGAACAGTTTATTCCGCCCCGCTGCTAAACTTCACACTATGAGAGAGAAATGAACACCGCAAACAGATGAAGAACTCCAGCAGTAACTCAACACACACACACAGAGCAGTATGTGTGTGACATCACCTGAACTTCACCTACACACACAGAGAGAGAGAGAGAGAGAGAGAGAGAGAGCAGATCATCCAGTCCATTTCTCCTCCTCTCCTCCACCCCTCTATATCTCACTGACT
This sequence comes from Chromobotia macracanthus, assembly GCA_036877525.1. NCBI lineage: Eukaryota > Metazoa > Chordata > Actinopteri > Cypriniformes > Botiidae > Chromobotia > Chromobotia macracanthus. The sequence continues at coordinate 1,358,094 of JAZGTH010000103.1, forward strand.
GAACTCATTCACTTATCTGTCTGTCCTTTTTACTTGCTCTTTTCTAAACTCTTTCTTTTCTTTTTGCAATCCCTCTTCTTTTTACAGGGCTGCCTATATTCATTATTTAATCTGCCTCTCTCTCTGTAATGAAACGGGGTGAGTGCGATTGTTAAAGTGTGTTGGAGTATGACTGAACACTGTGTGTGTGTGTGTGTGTAAATAAAGACTTCAGTGAGGATATAAAGGTTTCTTTATATTCACTTCATGTCTCTGGTTTTGATGCTGTAATCTCTCGTTCATTGTTTGAACCCGTGTCTTCCTCTGTCTGTATCTATAATTCACTGTTCAACCTCTGAGTACTGGTGTGTGTTGTACGAGGCACTCACACCCAACAGTTTTAGGTTGTAAGAACGTTTCTGTAACATTTCACTTAAGTAACAAAAACATTCAAAACCATACATATTGTATTAATGTTACTGCTTGGTTATAAGAACGTTATTCAAATATTGTTTAAATTCTCTAACATTTTTAAAATGTTCCACCAACAACCTAAGAATAACGTTTTTAATGTGATATACAATGTTAAAAAAACGTTCTGCTAACGTTACTGCAAGAATGTTTTTGATAACTTAACCAATGTACTGTAAATGTTCCTGTCAGCTGGTTAGTGTTAATTATGTCATGTGGTCACTCTCTCTATGCAGGTTAATTAAATGTTTGACACAGAAATACAAACTCTGTCATTATTTACTGTATTTACAAGTCATTTGAAATAAAATCATCTGCTAAATAAATAAAATAAACGTCATGCGCAGATAAACAGCTCATGTCAGTCAACAGTGGTCACTCACCGCTGTCAGTCTTCTGCTCTTCTTCACAGAAAAGTTCTCTCATAAATCTTGTAAAAGCAGTACGGAGGGTCAGACTTTACAGGTCAGCAGTCTGTTTTAATGCTCGATCTGTTTTAATTAACACCAACTTCAGAAACAAACTCCACAGCTACAGACAGAGAGGGTGAGGTTCACTTCTAAACACTGTTGTCATGGAGATACACTGGAAAATTATAAAAGCAAATACTCAGCTCATGGGGAACATTTTCAGAACATTGCTAATGTACATTAGTTACTGCAATAACTTTTTTAAAGCTATATGTCACGTGTCAAGTGGAGCGTTCAGAAAACATTACAGAATTAAAAAAAAAATGTTTTAATAACATTTTCAGAAGCAAGCAACAATGTTAATACAATGTCTAAATAACTGAATGTTTTTAAATGTTTGTTACATTTAGAAATGTTCTTACAACCTAAAATTGTAAAAACAATTACATTTTTTGTATGTTTTTGTATGTGTGATTGTATGTGTGAGTTTAGTGTGTGTAGATTGTGTGTGTGTGTGTGTGTGTGTTTTTGCTCAACTTGGAGTCTTTTTGGCACATCTAATGTCACAGATAATATCACCAAAGGTCAAAGATCTGTCATCTCAAACAAACACACACACTCACACACACACTCACACACACACACAAATGTCGAGTGAAATGATGGTTTGGTATTACAAACTCGTTTTTGAAGAGCTCTAATTCTGAACGGCCACAAACACACAGAGGCAGCAGAAGTACAGAAGCAAAAGGTCACAGAAGTGTCTAGAAGTGAGCTCTCTGATGTGTGTAAGAGCTTCCACAGACTCTGTTTCCATCTGATATTAACATTCAGCTTGACTGATACGGTCACATGGTCACACCAGACATATCGTCAGTCCCAGATCTTCTCTAAAATGTTCTCTAAAAGTTATCACAAAACATTCTTGCAGTAATGTTAGCAGAACATTATTTAATGATATATCATATACATCAAAATGTTACTCTTAAGTTGTTTAGTGAAGTGTTTTAAAAATGTTACAGAATTTAAAAAATGTTTGAATAGCATTCTTGACAAGCAATAATGTTTATACAATGTCTAAAAAACTTCTTACTTAATAAAAATGTTAGGGAAACGTTCTTACAACCTAAAATCGTTAGCTGGGGTTGCACTTGAAAGTAACGTGTCACTTTATTTTTTAACATTTTCAGTTTGATGGTTATTTTATATTTTGTCGTAGTGCAGTGGTTGATGGTGTTCGTAATAAGACATGGATAACTGGGTAGATGACAGGATGAACGGATGAATGGATGTGAATGGTCATTGCGAGAGACGGTTCGAGGACCACACTGCCCTGAGGGACTGATGCATTGTGGGATTGCTGCTGCATGCAATAAGAATCATGCAAGACTGAACATGTGAAACAGGAAACTGGTGAAGCGAACAGATCTGAAAGCTTGTGTGTACACATACTACACACACTCACTGGCCCAAAGCTATTTCCTCTGTTATCTTTCATCTCTTTAAGACCTGAAATACAGTATTGGCTGTTTCTTGTATCTCTCACTCTGCTTTCAGTCTCTGCTTAGCTGTAAAGTGTGATGATCTACTGAGGCCTCGATCTCCAACACACACAAACTCATACATTTAGATTAAAATGCAATTGCTTACGTAATTTTTAAAACAAAATTATTTTTGGATTTAAAAGCACTTTTCTCTCTCTCTGCGGTTTCTTGAACAGTTCAGTATCTCTTGCGTGTGTCATTATAATTTATCATTTTAACTCATTTAGTTCTTAATGTAACAGATCAGTCTGCAGTTTGGGGAGGGGGCTGAATTTAGTACTGTTTAAAAGTGGGAAGTTGAGAGTTTTATTACAGGTGCTTCTAATACCAGAGTTTAATAGATTTTTTTCCAGGTAACAATTTTAGGTTGTACGTTTAATGCTCATATTTCCCTAACATTTTCATTAATAACAACCCATTTAAAAAATGTTATTTTTAATATTATAGGAACATTCAAAACGTCCAACCAAACGTCCATGTTTTCTAAAAAAAACTTTTAGACGTTGTATAGAAAAAGTTGTTTGGTAATAAAAACGTTATTCAAACTTTTAATTCTGTAATGTTTTCAGAAAGTTCCCTTAACAACTTAAGAATAAAGAATAAAGAATAAACTTTGATATATATGATATACCAGGATTAAAAATGTTCTACTAATGTTGCTGCAAGAACTTTGCAAGAACTTTTAGAGTTCTGGGTTTTTCTTTTAAATATTATTTATGACTTCGAGTTTGGTACGAACAAAACCGTGCATCCACAGCCAGATGGCCAGGTCTGTTTTCTCCACTCACATACCAGCAGCCACTCTGATGACCAGCAAGCAAATGGATTTGGAGTTTGTCCTGGTTAAGCAGAAGGCCTGGCAGACCTCTCACAGCCCTGTAAGATCTCCACAATCTGTCTGACAAGGACAGAACGTCGTCTGCACACTGATACACCTGAAACATGCTGTGCTTTCTGTTCCCGAGCAGATAAACCAGAGAACTTCAGAACACTGTGGCACAGATCAATGACCTCACCTCTAATGTTACTGCAACGCTAATGCAACGCTCAATACAGCAGGATTTCCAGAGGGAATCTATAAAATAGAAGCTTAATATTAAAGTTACAGCATAGAAAAAGTAGAAAAATGACAAAAACTTTTAAGAGGTTTCACAGCTACAGGATACATTCTCAGAACATTGTAGATTTTTGTAGAAACCTATTTTAATAATGTTTAAATAACCAAGCAATAACATTAGTACAACGTCTACAAAACTGGATGTTTTGAACGCTCCTAGAACATTCAAAATAACATTTTTGTTACTTAATGGAAACATTAGGGAAACGTTCTTACAACCTAAAATTGTTAGAAGGGTCTGTAGTGATTCAATAAATCCAACAGAGAGAAAGACAAAAGACTGAAAAATCAAGACTTCTTGCCCAGGACTAGTGCAGTTCAGTGCAGTTCAGGTAATTATACATCATTACCAACAGAGAAATTCACTGCAGGGTTTTAACACAACACACACATATACACAGACTCTTACACAAACACTATCTCTCTCACACACACACTCTCTCACACACATACACAGACTCACACTCTCACACACACTCTCACACACACACAGCTGTCAGTGGGGTAACTCGTGTATAATTGTATATATAATTGAAGTCTGATGGTGGTGGTTTGTGGAATCTTTCACTGTGAGCTGTTCCTCTGAGCAGAACAGCAGAGACAGTTTAAGTGACGTGAGATCAGCTAACAAGTTCAGGTTGTAAGAACATGTTTCCCTTAAGTGACAAAAATGCAACGTTCTAGCAACGTTCAAAATGTGTAGTTTTTGTAGAGTATATTACCGTTATTGCTTGGTTTGAAGAACGCTATTCAAATGTTTTATTATATTATGTCATGCCATGCCATGTCATGTTATATCATATATCATATATCATATTATATTACAGTATGTTTAAATGTGTTTACTAACTACTTCAGAATAACGTTTACTGCAAGAATTTTGATAACATTGAGAGAACTTTAATAGAACATTAACCATCATTCTGAGAACGTCCGAATAGCAGGGATGGAGCATTGCAGACTGTTGGCTCAGACTCGGCTGTGAAATCTAGATCTGGATTTAATCCCGGTCTTAAAGGGGATTCAGAGTTCTGGAGTTTCAGATAACAGTGGAAAGACTGGTAACATTGCTGGTGTGTGGAACAGAGAACATGAGACACAAACGTGTCTTCACACCGAGAGAGTTTGGGTGACTTTTGTGTGATCTAACTTAAACCTCGAATAATTAATTGTTATATCTGCTATGATTACACCGGCTTTAAAAAAATAACTCAAAACTAACACAATGTATTTTATTGAGCTAAAGCATTTCCTGTGAGTTTTATAATTTAGCATTTTATTAAGAGAAGAATAAAGGTGTCGCAAGCTGGACTTGAACCCCTGTGGCCAGTGTGAGCACCAGAGCTCAATGTTGTAGAGTGTGTGTGCTATTATTTGTGTGGGGCATTTGTGAGGGAAGTATTTGAGATTCAGTGCACAGGAAAGCGTGTGATGGATGCTGCTGATGGACCTGATTCATTCTGTCGGCTCGAGTTTAATTCTCTGTCCTCTTTCTCACCAGTCAGAGGAAACAGTGACTAAATCCACCAGCCTTATGAATCCAGACTTCTCTCTGGACAATACCTCTGTCATCTTCCTCTTCATTAGACTGCCTGATGCTCTTATCTAATGCTTGTCAGCCCAAGTGTCTGATATGAAAATAAATGAGTTTCAGACAATCCCTCATTTTCTTCACGGATGTAGATTCTGTCAGTCTGAATACAGATTCAGGTCTGACTTCAGATCAATCATGATTTGGTTTCTCTGAGGAGAAAATTGGAGGTTTTTAATATTGATATTTTCTGTTCATGCTAGCTTTCGTGTGTGTTTTATACTGGTTGTTTTAGAGCCTCTGGTTGGCACTAAAGAGCCTTCCCAGCTAACAGAAAACGTTCTCAGAACACTGTCTAATGTTCTCTAAATGTTCTCTCAACGTTATCAGAAATGTTCTTGCAGTAATATTAGTAGAATGATTTTTAACGTTAAATATGTATATCAAAAACATTACTCTTAAGTTGTTTGAGAAATGTTATAAAAACATTACAGATTTAAAAAGAATTGAATAATGTTCTTACAACAAACCAAAACATCTAAATAACTGGACATTTTGCACATACATAGAACTTTCAAAACAACATTTATGAAGTGTTTGTTACGTAATGGAAACGTAAGGGAAACGTTCTTACAGTGTAAAACTGTCAGCTGAGTTTAAGCACTGGGTTTGAAGGTCTCCTGCAGTAGATCATTGGCTTGTGTTGCATCAGCTCATTCAGAGCTGCAGCTTCACTGATCTTCACGGCTCGTTCTTTTGTGTGGCCTTATGGACTGTGACGTTTCAGACTGCTGATGGATCGCTGAACACACTGGAATGTAAAACTCTCCCTCTGAGATCAGCAGAAGATGTTTGTCTCCTCATTTCTCATGCATGACCCTTACTGAGCACACAGGGCTGTCGATTGTGAGACTGTTGTGTTATCAGAGAGGAAGTGTTGCCCCTTCAACCAAAGTGACTGTAAAATAACATCTCAACTAACAACTGTACGTTGTAAGAACATTTCCATTAACTAACAAAAACGTTAAAAATGTTATTTTTTTTTAAACGTCTGTAACGTTTTTACAACTAACAATGTAAATACAATGTTTTAGATATGATATATAACGTTAAACTTTCTACTAATGTTACTGCAAAATGTTTCTGACTTTGGGGGAACTTTTAGAGAACATTACCACTAGCCATTAACATTCTGAGAACATTTGCTGTTGGCTGGGATTACAATGCTTGTCTTAACTTGTCTCGTCCAGTTCAGCCCTGTAACCTTCACTTTATAGCTCAAATCTATCAGACACTGATATTGATTTCTGTACTACAGTGTGTCTATATATTTGTGTGTGTGTGTGTGTGTGTGTGTGTGTGTACTAGAATCGTGAACCAAAAATATTTGTCATTATTTCATATTTATCATTATATTGATCGTAGTTAGCAAAATGTATCTGCAGATAAAATACAATTTGTTTTACCTGAAGTGAAATCAACATTTGAACCCCTGCATGTGATGAAGGATCTCATTACTGTTTATGAGGGACCCTGTCTTAACTCTTTTAAATGGTTTTATGTTGTTGTTGTCATGGTAACACTGTATTAATAAGCATACCAATAATTCTGTTGAAACTGTCAGTAGGTTAATGGCTTGATCTTCTCTGTCTGCTCGGTAAATTCATTCATTCACGATGTTCACTAAAGCAAACTTCACTGTTTGTTCACACTGTTTTCTTTAATATCCCCCAGAAACTCTAAACCAAGAATTTGTAACTTGAATTAAACAGCTTTAATTACCAATTAACATCTTTCTTTCTAAATGCTTTATTTATTTATACAGCAGTTTTTCCAAGACAAATTCATTCTTTTCAACAAGAATGAATTCATCACTCAGTCTGTACGTGGCTCATTGCCTTATCTAATCAATCATTAAATTAAATGATTCATTCTATTATTGGCTAATAATCTATTTTGATAAATACTTCTGTTTATCGCTGTTTGTGTAATTGAATGGTTCATTTTGCAATTAATGTGACTTATTGTGTTACAGTTTTCCTCCGTGTCTGTCTGCCGCTTTAATTGTGTTTTATGATTGTGCCGTTTCATTCACACGCACTTCTCAAACCCTCGACTCTCTCAGAGAACCTCTATAAAACATTCATGAAGTAAGTGAAGTGTATGCAGACCACAGCCTGCTTCAGATAACACCACTCGATCAATTTAACAGAGACAGAGAGAAGCAGCTGTGTGAATCCGTCTCTGCATCTGACCTCTGTGCTGTTTGGGCCGAGTTGCAGTTATTTGTCATAAATCTTTATGTTGTTTTGTTGTTAATGGGGAAAAACTGTGTTTTTGGTCTGTGCATGTTCTGGTCTTTGTTTCTGGTGTATCACATTTGTTGTGGATGTTTGTGATTTTTCCCTCATGAGAGCGTTTTTGATGAAAGATGTTTGCAGTGGAATTTATCTTTATTATTTTTCCCGGGAGAGTTTTGTTGCCCTGTGATGAATAAATATTTTCCCCCTTTTTCATTAATGTTGATTCACTTTCTCCCTTTTTCAGACACTAAGAGACACTATGAATAAAAAGTGTGTGTGTTTGTGTGTGTCACTGAATACTGTATTCCCATTACAAAGCTGCCAGAGGCATCCGGTTTTATAAACCTGTCCTTCTGTGTCATGATTTTACATTTTGTGTGTGTGTGTGTGTGAGCATGAGAGAGAGAAAACTATTGCATTAGTTTGTTGTTTTACTGATGTTGGCTGGTTTGTGCTGAAACTGGTCTTGTCTGATCTGGTTTGGGCTGGTTTGAACAGGTCTGTTGTGTTTAGGCGTCTGTAATGCTCTTCCATCATCCGCATTGGTTTGCAGCTCATCTGAAGCTGTCAGAACAAGATCTCTCTCTCTCTCTCACTCCTCTCTCTCTCTCTCTCTCTCTCTCTCTCTCTCTCTCTCTCTCTCCTCTCTCTCCTCTCTCTCTCTCTCTCTCTCGCTCTCTCTCTCTCTCTCTCTCTCTCTCACTCTCTCTCTCTTTCACAATGGCTTTGATGTGTCTTCACCGCTCTCTCCAGAAGTCTCAAACGTGCCTTCGATCGCTGCCTTCTGCTCGTCTCCTCGGTTCTTCCTAGCTAACAGGGAACGTTCTCAGAACATTGGCTAATATTCACCAAAAGGTATCTCAAAGTTATCAAAAACGTTCTTGCAGCAACATTAGTAGAACCTTTGTACAGCCAAAACTGACACTTTTTGGTCAAGTGTACAGTTATATTATGTTCACCAAATCTAAATTCTGGAGCAGTCACAGGGTTAGACTTTATTTTGCCCTACAGTCAGACATTTGTAAGCGCTCGAGTGAGTTAAAAGCAAACGCTTGTAGCCTTTAACAGAGATTAAAGGTCAGATGTAATTTCACATCAGGACATTAGCGTCTCTGGACCTTGACTCTGTGTGCCGCATGCAGCCGCGGCAGTCAGAGGAAAGTGTTGTCATGACTGATTCCTCTCTCTGCCTCTCTCATCTCTCCATTTCCAGAAGGCTGTACATGCACTGGCATTGCCAGCAGGGCACATAGAGGTTGTCATTTACTCCCAGCAACGCTGCAGGATTAGAGTTGAACTCTGCAGGGCCTGAGGGTTTAACAGAGCTGCAAGGAGAAAGATAAAATGAGCCCTCAGGAGGGAACATCAGAGACTTTGAGCTTGGAGGAAAGAGGAAGGCCTAACAGGAAGAGTGTTGCATTATGGGAAATGAACAGGATGAGAGATGAAGGGCTAAAAGAAATTTTTCTACAGGGCCTGTAGAAGCAGCGTTCCTGTAGCTTAACTCTCTCTTAACTTAACCCCAAAGAACAATAACCCAGGGTACAATAACCCAGCGAATCAGAGAATTTTTCGAGAATTTTAAAAATTCTCTAAAATTTTTAGAGAGAACGTTAGCCAACGTTCTGGGAGCGTTCCCTGTAAGCTGGGAAGTCACTTTGGTGTTACGTCTAATGTAAATGTCTAACAGGAGTTAATAGGAGTAATACTGCATGCAGTTTCTCATGCATTATACAGTATTTCTGTGCAAAAATGAGGATCAAACACACCTAAAGAAGAGAAAAATCACTAAAATCTCATATCTCAGTTGTGTCCCCTAGACAGCAGTGAGATTCAGTGCAGTACATATGAAAGCCTTTATATAAGTCTGAGAATGTCTTGTGAGGAACAGATTTATAGAAGTAATTTCACATCTGCTTTGATTGTGAACAATGTCTTTAATTTTTAATTAAAAATATAAATAGTTAATGGAGGTGAGTAACTGAAGACATTATTATTTCTTAATGAAATCATTAAAATAAGAAATAAAATCAGATGAGAGAAATGGTGTGTATCTCTAAAGAGAGAGAGAGAGAGAGAGAGAGAGGTGCATGTCTTATGAGGGGTGTGCAAGTATTAACAGTGTGGTTTTGTAAGTCATTTTTCCTCCTGATACAGAAGAAGTGAAAGTCTATTAAGAAAATGGAAGAATAGGATGATTATCTCACAGCAGACAGTTTTCTTCCTCTTCTCTCATCTGACACGGTTGATCCTCAGGTGAGACCGGTGACTGCTCCTCTAGCCGAGGTCTGTGTTTACAGGCTGAACATTACATCTTCTGCTCACATTTTCTGAATTATTCATCAGGATCTCCTGTCCGATTGTTCCTCATAGAACGTCTCTGTCAGGAAGACAAGTGTGATTGTTTTATACGGAGAAAGGACAGCTACAGGATTCTGCTCTCTCTGCACAAAAGTCATTTGCTGTGTTTTATGCATTACAAAGATTGAGTCGACTGTGCAAAAACAATCTGTGCTGTAGTTCTAAAAACATTCAAGCTTTGTGATGCGTGATGCTTCTGATCTGTTTGTGTACCCAGTGGACACATTTCCTCACAGTTTGTGGGTAATAATCAGGGTAACCTGTCTGAGGTGGGACACACTGTTATAGTTTCTGATGGCTAATCGGGAGTGCAGGGTTAAGACGAATTCCAACCCAGCTAACAGAGAACGTTCTTAGAACGTCAGCTAACATTCTCTAAAAGTTCTCTGAAAGTTCTATCAAAGTTATCAAAAACGTTCTTGCATAAGCTAAGTACAGCTTTTTTAACATTATGTATCATTATAATATATTGATATATTATAATATTATATATTATAGCCAAGCAATAGTGTTAACATCCAGTTTTTTAGATTCTGTATTTTGAACTTTCCAAATAACATTTCTGTTATTTAATGGAAACATTATACTTGTATAACTTATATATACTTACACAAGTTAAATGAACTAAACTAAAGAAATTGGTAATCATCTGACTCGGGGTTCTGCGGATCTGGACGGGTCTCCACACATCTCTGTGGGATGTGATGATGTAGCACATGGAGCATGTCTTGTCAGTAAATGAATAAATGAGTGCTGCACGAATCCCACTAATATTATACAAGTAAAGCCACTGAGAGCACCATGAAGAGGCTGGATGCATACATGTGGAGGCAGTGTGTGTAGAGTACACGCATAAACACACACACAATCACACACCCATCCTTTACATGACAAAACATGGCCACACTATCATAATGGCCCACGTACTTGTCCTTCCAGTAGAGTTTCTGCAAATGAAACATATCTGTGATGAATGTGATCTGCTGAGCTGTCGCATTAGCATGTGCCAGCTCAGCGGACATCAGCAGGAGTTTATACACTCAGCAGAGCCCGGCTGACCACCACCTGATCTCAGATCAGTGACATCAGCAGGAGTTTATACACTCAGCAGAGCCCGGCTTGACCGCCACCTGATTAAACTCAAACTACACTATCTATATACATCCAAGTTTATACACTCAGCAGAGCCCGGCTGACCACCACCTGATCTCAGATCAGTGACATCAGCAGGAGTTTATACACTCAGCAGAGCCCAGCTGACCTACACCTGATTTCAGATCAGTGACATCAGCTGCCAGCTGAGAAGAAAAGCACACCTCGTGCTTACACTGTGTATCTGCACATTACCCTGAATGCAGGTGTGAGGAAAACAACGCAATGATAATGCACATGAATGAAATGTACAAGAAACATTTTCAGCTGATACCATCCCAGCTAACATCCCAGTTCTCCTAAAGTTCTCTCAAAGTTACCCGAAAACATTATTGTTAATGGTGACGTTTGTGGTGTTATATGTATTTACATTTTATATCATCTATATCAAAAACATTGTTCTTAAGTAGTTAGTGTCTTTCCTTCTCTCTCTCTCTCTCTCTCTCTCTCTGTCAGAAATGGCGATGAGCAGCATCCTGAACCCTGATGACATTAAGAAAGCTCTTGATGCATTTAAAGGTGATTGTGATGTCACACGCTTTATGCCGCACATTTTCTTTCCCTCATATATTCAGAGAAAACTCTACCTTTAACAATCAAACATGCCCAGAGATGAATGTTAAAGAAATGAGAAAACCTGCAGTAATGTGGAGCTGTACTGTAAGTTCAAAGTCTCATACTGGAATTTCAGAGAGAAACCCGAGCGTTTCCTCAGCCTGTCTGTGTTTGGATCTCCTCACAGCTGCTGACTCGTTCGACCCCAAGAAGTTTTTTGAGATGGTGGGACTGAAGAAGAAGCCGGCTGATGATGTGAAGAAAGCTTTTCACGTCCTGGATGCAGACAACAGCGGTTTTATAGAGGAGGAGGAACTCAAGTAAGACTCGCAGCAAGAAGTAGTTTACTAAAAAAATAAAAATTCTCTCATAATTGTGCTATCCTACGTGTATATGACTTTCTTTCTTCAGCCGAAAACAATAAGAGTTATATTAAATAATATCCTTCCAAGCTTTATAATGGCAGTGAATAGTGCCCAAGATTTTAAAGCTCAAAAAAAGCACATTCAGCCATAATAAAAGTAATCCACACGACTCCAGTGGGTTTATATATGACGTCTGAAATTAAACAATACATTTACGAAAGAAAACAATACTTTGAGTGTATTACCACAGCTAGGATGGCATGAGAGAATTTTCATTTTTGGTGAACTGTTATTTTAGGACTACATCCTTCTCAATATATTCAACAGAGCTGTCTGCTCCACAAGAGCACAACTCATTTTCATTGGAGTGGTCTTTTCTTTTGTGTCATATTGCATCAAAAACAACATTCACCGTATTTTTGTGAGCAGTCTGCCGCTGTCTCCTCTGTTCAGGTTTGTTCTGAGGGGTTTTGCTACAGGCGGTCGAGATCTGACTGATAAAGAGACCAAAGCATTCCTAAAGGCTGCGGACAAAGATGGCGATGGAAAGATTGGAGCTGAGGGTAAAACTAAACATCTGTCTCTTAACACGAGCACAAGTCACTTTGTGTTCAGACATATCACTGTCATAAGATTTCTTTCTGTTTCAGAGTTTGCCGCTCTGGTTCGTGAATAAGTGACGCAGACTCTTGGCCTTTTCATACCTCATGACCCTTTGACCTTGACCTCAGCACAACCTGATGCACACACTTGCACACACACTTGCACACTCACACGTCCTTACAGTATCACATCTCTAATGTACACACACCTTCACACACACAAACCTCATATAGTCATGCTATTTATTTTCTTTTTTATACAAAAGTAAATATTTCTGCTAGTGTATAGACCAAGAGACCTTTAAAAGGGCAAAACCTCATGCAGGCAATATGTAGATATTATAGAAGAGAAAAACGCTTCTCTCATTCCCTCACTGTTGTTCTTTAGTCCTCATCTGTGTTTCTGTCCCCTCAGTGTCTCGTATTGTTCTCGGGTTTTCTCTCCTCTGACTCTTGTTACTGTACACCCCCAAACACACACACATCTGAGACACGCCAAAAGAAGAAAGAGGTCAAGCTGTGAACGGCAACAAAATAAAGCAAAAACGCCTCAAGAGCTTTTGCTCGTAATGAATGTGTTTCTGTCTTTTTTTCTGGTTTAATGAGTCAGATATTTTGCACGGCTGACACGCAGTGCTACTGTTACTGTATCCCTTGAGAAAGTGAAAATTATTTTCAGCAAGTTGCATTTAATATTCAGGAAATTTAATATTTTAATATTCACGAGTGGCGAAGCAGCTTCCAAACTAGTTTTCCAAGCCACCTACAATTTGAAGTATATAAACTTCAGTTAGGTTACAACTGTAACAACGTTCAATCTAAAGAAGTCAGTAATAAATTACTGATAAAGAGACACAATCAACTTCACATTCATTTATTTTGTTAGACAAACAGATCATGGTGTGAAGATGTATACAAACAGAAATAATAACTCTTGGACAGAGTGTGTTTTTTATTTGTTCTTTATTTATCAGGCAAGCCCAACATCGTCTCGCTGTTATACAGGCAGGCATATTTACGTATTTTTTAAACTCTGCATCAATTAAAGAAAATGTTCCCAGAAAACGTCTCTACAGTCGGTGATGTGTTACATCTCAGAGACGTTCATACAGATGAGTTCACACTAATGGCTCTGACACCTCAGCAGAAGGTCTCGCCAATTACTGACAAGGTTAAAACGAACATTCATTTAAAGAGACAGAACACCCAATTTAAAGGCAGTATAATCAGATGCGTCAGATGAGTTACCCGAGCTTTAAAGACAGAGTTCACGCCCGGAGCTGGATAACAACCGATAGCCGTGTTATCAGAGAATTTCAGGGTCAAAGGCTAAACCACACAGAACTGTAGTTAAAACATCTCCAACGGCAACAAACACAACGCTGTACATTTACAGCGCATTAGTAACAACCTTTGATACTTCCAAGAAAAGCGTGCGTAAATAATGCAAATTATACACAATTTTTAGGAAGTTAAACAGACTAAAACATACACTTAACTCAGCACTTTGAAAAACGCGGAATTTAAACAATGAATGAGCTTTAAAGAGCAGTCATGAATCACTGACAAGTCACATTATCTGAACTGTAATGCTTCATACTGACAAAATTATACTGACAAATGAATGTGTTTGAATATGATTAAACGATGTAAAATGTGCAGCACAGATCTGTCATTGGTCGAAGAGCTTTAGAATGTTTGAGGAGCTGATCTGTCATTGGTCGAAGAGCTTTAGAATGTTTGAGGAGCTGATCTGTCATTGGTCGAAGAGCTTTAGAATGTTTGAGGAGCTGATCTGTCATTGGTCGAAGAGCTTTAGAATGTTTGAGGATCTGATCTGTCATTGGTCGAAGAGCGTTAGAATGTTTGAGGAGCTGATCTGTCATTGGTCGAAGAGCTTTAGAATGTTTGAGGAGCTGATCTGTCATTGGTCAAAGAGCTTTAGAATGTTTGAGGAGCTGATCTGTCATTGGTCGAAGAGCTTTAGAATGTTTGAGGAGCTGATCTGTCATTGGTACTTTAGAATGATTGAGGATCTGATCTGTCATTGGTCAAAGAGCTTTAGAATGTTTGAGGAGCTGATCTGTCATTGGTCGAAGAGCTTTAGAATGTTTGAGGAGCTGATCTGTCATTGGTCAAAGAGCTTTAGAATGTTTGAGGAGCTGATCTGTCATTGGTCGAAGAGCTTTAGAATGTTTGAGGATCTGATCTGTCATTGGTCAAAGAGCTTTAGAATGTTTGAGGAGCTGATCTGTCATTGGTCAAAGAGCTTTAGAATGTTTGAGGAGCTGATCTGTCATTGGTCAAAGAGCTTTAGAATGTTTGAGGAGCTGATCTGTCATTGGTTAAAGAGCTTTAGAATGTTTGAGGAGCTGATCTGTCATTGGTCAAAGAGCTTTAGAATGTTTGAGGAGCTGATCTGTCATTGGTTGAAATGTTATTTATACTCGTGGAGCTGATCTGTCGTTGGTTGAAATGTTATTTATACTCGTGGAGCTGATTTGCCGTTGGTTGAAATGTTATTTATACTCGTGGAGCTGATTTGCCGTTGGTTGAAATGTTATTTATACTCGTGGAGCTGATCTGTCGTTGGTTGAAATGTTATTTATACTCGTGGAGCTGATTTGCCGTTGGTTGAAATGTTATTTATACTCGTGGAGCTGATCTGTCGCTGGTTGAAATGTTATTTATACTCGTGGAGCTGATCTGTCGTTGGTTGAAATGTTATTTATACTCGTGGAGCTGATCTGTCGCTGGTTGAAATGTTATTTATACTCGTGGAGCTGATCTGTCGTTGGTTGAAATGTTATTTATACTCGTGGAGCTGATCTGTCGCTGGTTGAAATGTTATTTATACTCGTGGAGCTGATCTGTCGCTGGTTGAAATGTTATTTATACTCGTGGAGCTGATCTGTCGTTGGTTGAAATGTTATTTATACTCGTGGAGCTGATCTGTCGTTGGTTTTTGTGGGTTTCAGCTTCACAGTGGCAAATGGATTTGTGCCTCTGTAGAAACAGAGAAAGAGGTGATAATTTTTTTGCAATGTAAACGATCCTGTTTTGGTACTGATCTGCTAAGGCATCATATTAGAGGTTGCTGGACTATGCAACAATACAAATTTCCACCAACCTGGGAAAAAGTTCCGGTCGAGACCCGTAGTTTTCTTGTCTCTGTCAAATAAGACAAAAATAAGTCAAAACAAAAACAGAAACATGCATAGCATGTTAAGTATGACTCAATTTGAGAGTATTCTTGAAATGAAGTGAATGCCCCTGCACACAAAATCACACCAAAAGCAACAAAATGGCGCTATCTTAAAATTCAACATGTTCAGTTGGACTTTATGCCCAGGATACTCAACAGGCGGCTCACGGGTCACATCCTTCCCTTTATTTTGTGGCCCCATAAATAGTTATGAAAGTGAAAATTATACACTGTGCTTTCAGTTTTGCATGATAAGGAGCAGGGTTGAATGTGGGGTCCCGTGAGCCTTCTGAAGATGAGCATGCACATCAAACACACACCCACACTCACTCACAGACCGTCAGCAGAAAGAACTGCCCCCTTGCAGCCACCAGAATGACGGATGAGGCGTCGAGGAGAAAAGAACTTTACCACAGTGCCCCTGCTGGCCACAGCAATGAACTGACGTTTAACACTCAAACTCACACTGTTCTAATCTCATCCACACTCATGTTTGCTTACAGGCAAGAATCTCTCTCAGGATTTACAGTAAAATATTGTGAAGATCAGCAGAGCTTTAAAAAACAATGACTGAAAAACACTCAAATGATTCACTGAGGTCTGACTTTTGAAGAGATCTCTGCATTACACATGCTGCATGTTAACTTTCTCTTATATAATAATGAATAATGAATTCTGAAAATGAAGTTGGTGTTTAATTTTAAAAAAAGAGTGTGATTGTAATAATAATAATAATAAAAAATTATCAGAATCAACATGAAATCAAAACAGACATTATTAACTTTCTCTTACTGAGAACGATCTATCAGTCCATGATTTCAAATGAAACAGTCCACATAATCTTTCATCAAATTGCAGCTTTCCTTTCTGGCTAACATCACAAATCTCTCTTTGTCCTCCAGCCCTTCCCTCTTACACGTCATATAATCAACACTTTT
The DNA here is from genome assembly GCA_036877525.1 of Chromobotia macracanthus. Lineage (NCBI taxonomy): Eukaryota > Metazoa > Chordata > Actinopteri > Cypriniformes > Botiidae > Chromobotia > Chromobotia macracanthus. Next base: position 1,374,627 of record JAZGTH010000103.1, read on the forward strand.
CATGGTCCAGTCCATGTCCTCACATCTTGTTAAATGTCGTGTTTCACTCATAAATGTCACATTAGGGAAGTAAATGGGTTGTGTACATCATTCACGTTGACTTTGGCAGCTCTTACTTTGTTTTCTGAAGGGGTGGGCGTGACCGGCCGGGACTCGCTGGATTTGCTTGATGGAGGTGGCGGAGGTGGGGGCGGAGCCACACTGTGGCTGCTGCTCACGGATTGGTCGAGAAGGTTACTCATGCTGCTGCTGCTTCTGAGTGAGCCGCTGTAGAACAGCGGGTGGAACAGATGTCAAAGGTCACAGGTTTAAGGTAAAGCACCTGCGCAGGTGCTGGGAAATGTGCGGTATCACTTACCTGGGGACAGCTGGTCCAGGTGGCTCATCTGAGGGGCCTACATAAGCAGCTGGGAACCAGCCCTGTCTAAACAATACAGAAACCAATGGGATCAAATGAGCAAGAAACAAAATATGGTCTTTTACAGAAGACTGACCCAGTTAACAATCTGGGGTTGTAAGAACGTTTCTATTAAGTAACATAAATGTTAAAATGTTATTCTGAATGTTCTAGGAACATTCAAAACATCCAGTTTTTTAGACGTTGTATTAACATTACTGCTTGGTTATAAGAACATTATTTTTAGTCTGTAATGTTTTAAAAACATTAACAACTTAACCCAAATACCCCTAACAACTTTATAATAACTAGAACTAACAACATAAGAATAATGTTTTTGATATATGATATACAACGTTAAAAATGTGTTCTACTAATGTTACTGCAAAAAAACTTTTGATAACTATAAGAGAACTTTTAGAGAACATTAGTCAACATGCGGAGAACGTTCCCTGTTAGCTGAGGAGAAGAGCAACAATACTTTGTCCTCAGTCTGGTACTAGTTTAACATCCTTCAGTTTAGTGTTGTTAAACCCTCACAAGCGTGTTTAGGATGTTTCTGAGATCAGCTTGTTTAAAGGGTACAACAGAGAAGTTTGCTCTATGGTTTAAACACAGGACTTCAGGCTTACCAGCCTTCATGTTTAACCATCATGAGTGTGTGGAGAAGCTCTCACCGTCCAGAAGTCTCACAGCGGCCGTACAGCCAGCCATTCCTTGGCTCCTGAACAAGTACAGCTATGATTTCTCCCCGGGAGAAAGGCAGGAGGGTGGGGTTTGCGGCAGGGCCGTGGTCCACCAGTGCACGCATCACTCTGCCTCCGGCCAATCCCGAGACGGAGCTTGAATGACTGGGTTGAGGGGAGGGGCCTTAGATGAGAAATGAGAAGATAGAGTTTGTCGTAAGCAGTCAATTACAATATTTACCAACACAATAAATGAAGGCTAACATTGTCTGATTAAACATTTCTGATGATGTCATAAGGTCTTCACACCTCTAGAAGGAGCTCTGCCCAGAGGCTCCGCCCAACGGTTCACACGGTCATCAATCTGTAAATCATGAAAATTAATAAATAAGATAAAGCCGTTAAATGTCATTAAATACATACATGATAATGTACGGTAAGTTGACCATTACTGCAATATAAATCCAGACGGAGTAATAACAGACTGAATGTACATTATCACGCTTATAATGTTGATACTCACCAAATGAATTAATAAATGGACATTAAATATTGATTTGAGTTTAAATGATGTGAGTATGTAAAAAGATGTTGCGTAATGTTACGCGTTACATCAAACAAACACAGCTCAGGAAAATGATTTTTGGGGCCAGCTGACTGGAGCAGTCATGCAATTTTTTTGAGATATTACAGATATTATTCTTCACGCACCCCATTATCATCAAGTCGTGAAGGAGTGCGTGGACGAGATTCTCTCGTGTGATTCACCAGATCTTTCCACCCCTCTGCTCTGTTCTGCAGAGCGCCTCCTGTCTGTGGGAGGAACAGTAATTTACAACTGATCAGATTTAGCTCTAAAAAATAAAATATGTATATACATTCAGCCAAAGCAATAAAGCAGAACACACAAAATGAGTTTTATCACCTTCCAAAATAGGAAAATAAATAATTGAAAAGGTAAAGTTTAATTATAGCATTGTGGGGACACAACGGCTAGATCAGCTATTTTCACATAATCCCACCCTGAAAATAATGCATACGCATCTGCCGTCACCTTGCTTATGTCTCAAAGGCCGCAGACACCATTAAACAGCTGGTTGATTACAGACACTCGTAACAGTAAATGACTGTATTAACCTTGTTGATGAGATGGACAATAGACTGAGTGAGTCCCGTGTGTTTCTCAGCCAGGAATCGATATCTCCTTTCTTCCTCCTTTAATGCCTCTTTCTGACTCTCCCGGAGAAAACGCACATATTCACTGCCATCCTACACACACACACACATCAGCATTATCATCATTCTCTGTGTTTTATAGCACCATCGTGAGTGATAACGTATGTCTTTTAGCATCTGTTTAATGGCCTCAACACTGTTTTAAAATGCTCGTCACCATCTTCCTGGTGACATATGGCCTGTCTAGATACACACACATGAGTTGCAGCCCATTTAGCATTCACGGGCCATTTTGTGATGCATTCTGCTCACAAACATTACAAGTGCTTGCTGAAACTGCCAATTCCAGTATGATTGTCTGGCTTCTACACTACTTCAGGTAGTGTGGCGTACATTGTTCTCACCTGTGGAACCCCTCTTCTCATTTGTCTCTCCAGTGCAGTTGCCTGGTTTCTTACCTCCATCTCGTAGCGCCTCCTGCTGGCCTGGGGGAGAACATGAGCAGCATTTTTCGTTTTAATATTCAGCTCCTTCTTTTGAATTAGCCGACAGAGGCTGGATTTGTAATAACATGCAGGTTTTGCTTCATTAAAATTAAAATGAACTGTTGAAAAACTCACTAATATATAATCTTTATCCAGCCTGATATTGTGCTCCATCTCCTGCAGAACCTCAGTGTGAAACCAGCGGAACTAAATCAATCACACACACAGTGACTGATTAAACATGGGCTTAGCCATAAAGACTATCAAATATTGTTTCATGTTAACAAAGGCAAATAAGCTGCAGATATTGAGAGATGAGTAACCAGAAGAGACACACACCACTCCTTCCAGTTCACTGGTGAGTTTTCTCTGATTCTCTGAGATCTGTATCAACACATCACCTGCAAAACACACATTTAGATTTAATCTAGAACCCATAACATCAGTTCTATCATCTGTGTGTGTGTGTGTGTGGCAGAGGTGGGTTGTGCCAACAGTGTGGAAACCAAATGTCCCCACAAGAATAGGCAAACCAGATATCACCTACATAGTGGAGACCAGCCAACAGCCCTCATGAGAAACAATTTAATACCATAAATCAGTGTTTCTCAACTCTTGTTCTTATTTAACACAAATAATCAATTTGTCAAATAATCAAATAATTTAAGATGCAATAAGCTCCAGAGATCTATGCAGAGAGATCTGTGAACTGAACTGAGCGTGTCAGATAAGAGAACATATACAACTGAGAACTAAGAACCACAGCACTAAATAATGTATTCATGAAAACATAAAAATGAAACAAGTTTTCGGTGTGAATCCAGGACAGAAGAAGAAACATGTGTTGAAGTGGAGGTATGATGCTTCTAGCAATGAAACAAGCCCTGCCATGATATGTCATCATGTATTATTTAACATAAAGAAGAGGAACAGTTACCTGATACTGACCACAGACACACACTGAGTATACACACACCATCTCATAACCATTCAACATTATTCATAGCAACAAAACATCAATGAAAACTGAATGAAAGTTTTCCATTAAAACACATCAGAGAAACAAACACACACACAAGAGATCCAGGGAGGAACAAAGTACATTAAAGAGTAAAGATCAGTTTGTTTGAGAGACGCTGGCTCCCTCCCTGTGTAACACCCTCAATAAACACAAAGAGTACATAGAAAAGTGTCGTGCTGTCATTTTAAAGTGTGCATTCTTACCTAATAATCGTGAGGACAAACTCTGCATGGCCTGTTCACCCATCTTAGCCAAAGCACTGAAATACACTTCACTTGTGACAGCAAGAGCTGTAGATACACACACACATTCGGTTCATTTACCAATGTAACCTTGTGATTTTTGCATTGTAAAAACAATAATAATGATCTTAATTATTCTATCATTAATTAATATTTTTTGTTCAGTATCTGCACATGAATAAAACAATATCAATAAAAAAGAAACATTTTTAATTTCAGGCGTTTCGTCTTGTTCCATTGGCAAATGAACTAGTTTTAATCATAATTTTCAGAACTGTAGATGAAACATATTTCATAACTAGCTCTTTTTGAATCACGCAGGGTTAAACTCACGCTCATAAAACAGACAGTCATTAAACAATGATTATGAATCAGCCAATGGCATTAAAGGTTTGCTTATCATCAACGACAACTAACAGGTCAAAGTTCAACCCCTCCACTTTTCAGAGTCTCTCAATCCACTTCATTCATTTATTCATTCATTCATTCATTCATTCTCCTCTAACTCATGGGGACTTGCCTTGGAAAGCCTGAATGTAGCTGTTTCCCAGTGCCACCAGTTTCTGCAGGCCGGGGTTAAACTGCTCCATGATGCTCTGTTCAGTACAAACACACACTATAAGAATGACCGATCCATCACTGACATGCTTATCACAACAAATGACCCCATACAATCTGTCACCATGGTAACAGATCATCACAACAACTGTTCCCACCTAAAACCAACTTCTCAAAATCAAACGTACAGTATATACTAATATATAATATTATCATTTGTTATACATAGTAAAACATGGTACTGTGTATGATATTACAGATTATTTTACTTTTGTATACTGTGTTTGTATACTTACTGTATAAATGCCCAGACAGACACACCGTACACTTACTGTATAAATGCCCAGACAGACACACCGTACACTTACTGTATAAATGCCCAGACATACTGTACACTTACTGTATAAATGCCCAGACAGACACACCGTACACTTACTGTATAAATGCCCAGACATACACACCGTACACTTACTGTATAAATGCCCAGACAGACACACCGTACACTTACTGTATAAATGCCCAGACAGACACACCTAAAATCAACAACACACACACTTACTGTATAAATGCCCAGACAGACACACCGTACACTTACTGTATAAATGCCCAGACATACACACCGTACACTTACTGTATAAATGCCCAGACAGACACAACGTACACTTACTGTATAAATGCCCAGACAGACACACCGTACACTTACTGTATAAATGCCCAGACAGACACACCGTACACTTACTGTATAAATGCCCAGACAGACATACCGTACACTTACTGTATAAATGCCCAGACAGACATACTGTACACTTACTGTATAAATGCCCAGACAGACACACCGTACACTTACTGTATAAATGCCCAGACAGACACACCGTACACTTACTGTATAAATGCCCAGACAGACACACCGTACACTTACTGTATAAATGCCCAGACAGACACACCGTACACTTACTGTATAAATGCCCAGACAGACACACCGTACACTTACTGTATAAATGCCCAGACAGACACACCGTACACTTACTGTATAAATGCCCAGACAGACATACTGTACACTTACTGTATAAATGCCCAGACAGACATACTGTACACTTACTGTATAAATGCCCAGACATACCGTACACTTACTGTATAAATGCCCAGACAGACACACTGTACACTTACTGTATAAATGCCCAGACAGACACACCGTACACTTACTGTATAAATGCCCAGACAGACACACCGTACACTTACTGTATAAATGCCCAGACAGACACACCGTACACTTACTGTATAAATGCCCAGACATACTGTACACTTACTGTATAAATGCCCAGACAGACACACCGTACACTTACTGTATAAATGCCCAGACATACTGTACACTTACTGTATAAATGCCCAGACAGACACACCGTACACTTACTGTATAAATGCCCAGACAGACACACCGTACACTTACTGTATAAATGCCCAGACATACTGTACACTTACTGTATAAATGCCCAGACAGACACACCGACACTTACTGTATAAATGCCCAGACAGACACACCGTACACTTACTGTATAAATGCCCAGACATACTGTACACTTACTGTATAAATGCCCAGACACACCGTACACTTACTGTATAAATGCCCAGACACACCGTACGCTTACTGTATAAATGCCCAGACACACCGTACGCTTACTGTATAAATGCCCAGACATACTGTACACTTACTGTATAAATGCCCAGACAGACACACCGTACACTTACTGTATAAATGCCCAGACATACACACCGTACACTTACTGTATAAATACACTTACTGTATAAATGCCCAAAGTGCTGCGATGCAGTTGATCACTGTTTTGTCCCGACATCCTGATCTCTCTCTGTGGCACAACAAACAAACAACGTCCAGTGACCAAACAGCACAGATAACCCACTGCTGTCTCCTGTGTCGTGTCCTGTCTCACTTCTGTGTGTGTAAGAGAGACAGATCTGTGAATTATTGAGCAGGGTAATAAAGGTGAGATCAGAGACCTGCTGTAAACACTGCACAGCTCAGACAGACCGTGTGCATCTCCTGCAGTGTGACTTCATATCTTACATTTACATTTATGCATTTGGCAGATGCTTTTATCCAAAGCGACTTACAGTGCATTCAAGTTATACATTTTCTTAGTACATGTACTCCCTGGGAATCGAACCCACGTATCTTCAACTCAGTTTAAACTCAATGCACAGTGAAGACACACAGATGTCCAACAGGGGATTTTATTTGCACCAAATCGAGAACACAACAACACAAACTGCAAACAAAAACATGTTATACAAACAAGTGCCATACAAACAAATGCTGATCTTTTTTATTATTATGATGATATCATTCAGTCATGATATTATTTCAGTGTAGACATTTCAACATTAAACTCATATAAATATTAGGAAATATATATTTAAATGATGTAAATAATATTTATGCAGTATAAAGTATATGACCAGCACATCAGGTGTTATATGAGTGTTATATGAGTGTTATATGAGTCGTGTTCGTGTAGTGTAGATTATTGTGTGTGTGTGTGTGTGTGTGTGTGTGTGTGTGTGTGTGTGTGTGTGTGTGTGTGTGTGTGTGTGTGTGTCCGTGTCCTCAGTTCACTCCTCCACGCAGCTGGATCTCTCCGCCGCTTCCGCGGAAGAACGCGTCTCTGCTGTCCGCTAATCATGGAGCTGTCCGCGGCAGGGGACCGCGTCTTCGCCGCCGAGGCCATCCTGAAGCGCCGCGTCCGCAAGGTCAGTAACCGGGTGACGAAAGCGTTTGATCCGCGCTCGCCGCGGCCTACCGACGCGTTTAACTGCAGCCTGCAGCGGCTGCGATGCAGGAGCTGCACCGGAGCTGCACGCTTCCCCTCGCCGCCTGCAAAACGCTCCAGTAACGCGCACTTGCACGCGCGTCCTGCGCACTTTTAAGGGCACTCGTCTTAATCGGGTCGTTTGGGCTGGTCTGAGGTCAGCGGGAGGCGCTGCTGTTAGCGGGTTAGCTTGCTTGTGTCTGCCCGGGGTGCGAGTTTGTGACAAAGGCCGGCGGTTCCTCTGACACCGCGAGCGTGCGACGCGTCGCGTCACATTCAGCGCGACGCCCTTGTAGCTTAACCCCAAAATCTGTCTTAATTATAATAATAATATTAATAATAATATTAATAATAATGCAGATGATTTGTAATAATTGAAGGTTTGCATATGTTTACATCGCCCGTTTGTTGTAGCTTCGTGGATTCGTGACGGCAGCGTTGCGTTCTGTTGACGTCGCGTCATGACGCGTCGCTCGCTTGTATGTAGATGGAGGCTGCACAGCATCGTCTTGTTTCCTCTTAGTTTCTTATTTCAGTTCATTCACGGATGTCTGAGGCCTGATATTAGAGCAAACGTTGTTAAATCAGCCTATGCATGTCATACTTACTGTTTTTCTTACGTCTTTACTGTTTTATGTTAAAAATGTGTTTTCTGCAAAACTGTGAAAGCAAAATTAATGGTATAAAATCATTGTTTTGTCACTGTACCATCATTGTTTCAATGCATATTTGACCCAAAGCTGACAACTCTGTTGTTTATCACCCTTCATATCATATCAAGTCTAAATGCTGCTTGCATTTCATGTTGATCACAAATTAATTTATTTCTCATAAATCTTATGAGCTCATCCAAACCCTTTTCTTAAAACCAGCATGAGGGTTTGGATGAGGGTCGGAGTTTGTGTTTCCCGTTAAACTTAAAATCTGGAAAATATCTGTCAGAAGTGTGATGTTGCTCTTTCGTTTGTTTGTATTTATAGGGACGGATGGAGTACCTGGTCAAATGGAAAGGATGGGCAGTAAAGTGAGAGAACAGATGCATCATTTTGGATGGACCTGGTGTTTCACACAGGCTGTAAATGATGTATATATGTGTATATGTTTTGTAGGTACAGCACATGGGAACCAGAGGAAAATATTCTAGACGAACGACTCGTTGCAGCGTTTGAACAAAAGTGAGTTTTTTCAGCTGTCTTATAAACACTTTAACAGAAAACACTTTAACAGTTGGTAAAGTTTGAGTTTAATGAGTGTTGAGTTGTGTTGTGACCGTTGATGCCTGTGTTTGGAGTGAAGCGAGACTCTCTTTCCTGCGTACCCACAGGAAACACTCACTGACATCTTAAGCCACATCACATGAAAGTCAAACGCTTGTAATCATGGTTTGCGCTAAGACAGACTTCATAACTGGCACAACCGCTCGGTGTGTGATCAAACTTTGACATCACAAACTCTTTTTCCTTAGAGAGCGAGAGCAAGAGATGTACGGGCCGAAAAAGAGAGGCCCTAAACCTAAAACACTGCTTCTGAAGGTATGTCTCCAACCGACATGGAAATTCATCTTTGACATGCACAGAAGTGACAGTGTTGAGTTTATTGTGTGACTTATCTGTTTTCTGGTATTGCTGTTTAGTCGAGAGCACAAGCTACGGAGGGACTCCCACGAATCCCAGAGTTCAAGCACAGTCGTCCTCCACAACATTCCAAACTTCATCCGTCCTCCTTTGCACCGACGTACACCCCCAGTGCCCCATCCAACGCTAAGCTGCAGTCTGGTGCTGCCCAGCCCAAACTAAAGAAAGACATTCACCGCTGTCATCGCATGGCCCGACGACCGCTTCCCCGCCCGGACCCCTCTGCCCAAACAGTCGGATCCTCCAGTCCTTTCTCCTCTCAGCCGACAGTCAGTCCGTTCTCAGAAACAGTCCGTATTCTGAACCGGAAAGTCAAACCCAGAGAGGTGAAAAAGGGACGGGTCATCCTGAACCTTAAAGTGGCCGACAAGGTGGGAAATGGTGGACTTGCCAACACTAAAAGGACGCACATGCAGAGCTCTGTCCAGCAATCCCATTTTGGACGACAGAAAATTCCATCCCGGAATCGGGTGATTGGGAAAAACAGAAGGTTTGGAGAGGTGTCCTACCGTGGTATCCAACCTCCCATGAGAAGTGCTGGGTTTCCCGTGTTTGGAAAACTGTTCGATTCAGAGTCGCACAAGGCAGAGAGCCAGACTCGAAGCATAGAAAGCCACAACAAGGCAACAAACAATGGTCTGTCTTCATCTTCTTCCCAGAGTTCAAAGGTCCAGATCTCAGGCTTCTCCAAAGCTCAGACTCTCAGTGAAGGACTTCCTCCCTCTGCCTCAAGCTCTGAGGTTTCTGATGGTGAGCCTCCTTCTCCACCTCAAACACAATCCCAGCATTCCTCACTGACGGCCAAACCCTCCACCACAAACGCCTCTGATCCAGCCCTTCTCAAGCTCAGCGCTCCACCTGTGGCTTCAAAAACCCCCTCAGGTCCATCTGCTCTTCCTTCCTCTCCGATGTTTTCCTCTTCTTCCTCTGCCTCGTCCTCCTCAGAAGACAACGAGCACATCCTGGATCTCTCCGTACCTCACGAGCCGGACAGGCGATCGCGGCGACGGCATCCCTTCTCTGGTCGCAGATCCCTGAAGGTCCCTGAGGTGCCTGTGTCTGAAGAGCCATCGGAGGAGGAGGATGTCGACTGGCATCCCAGCATGACGTCTCGATGTGCCAACGTGGTTGTCACGGACATCACAGCTAATCTGTTCACCGTGACGATCAAGGAGTTCTGTCACCCGCCGTCTGCTACCTCTCCACCCTGTCACCCTAAACATACATCTGCTCAACATCATACACAACAGCCAAAGCATCACCCTAACAAAACATGAATGCGCAAACTGCACATGTGGCCTTCTGCGAGCTTCAAAAAGGATGTGAAGAGATTTGCTAGTTTACGGTTTCATTTTATGCATTTGGCAGACGGATTTATCCAAAGTGACTTACAGTGCATTCAGATTGAACCGTTTATCAGTATGTGTGTTCCCTGGGTTTCAAACCTGTGACACTGCAGTTGCAAGCATCCTGCTCTTCCTGTTGAGCTATAGAAGCTACAGTTCCAGCAGTCCTGAAGACATGGGATTCTTTCAGATTTATGGCCAAGCTGTCGACTCAACACTGTGTCATGACTATAATAACCACAAATGACTGAATGTCTCTGAATACGGCTTTTATCCTCATGGTGCTTTAGCTAAAAACATCTTAGCATTTCTAAGCATGGATTTACTCACCAGTGGCTTCTTTACAGATGCGGCAAAGGGCATTTCTGCATGGTATATATTTAATATACAGTATTCTTTTAAAGCTGCAGTCCATAACTTTTGCCTCTTACCGCCATCTCTGTTTGAAACATAAAATTGGTTACTTTTTTACATGGTATTAATTAATTAATTAATAATTGGTATTTTTTTTACATGGATGACAAGTTTAAATTCTAAACAACCATCATAAGAACAAGCTACAAACGTGATTGAGTAGCCGGATCTTCTTAGTTCAGCTCAAATTAGTATTATTATAAATCATTATTATAAACTTACTGATATGAATCAGGGTAAGGTTAAGAGATCATTTATTAACACTGATCTGTCATGTACTTGGTCAGTAACTGATTTTTGATCATTTTTAACCAAAACGAGGCTACAGATTGCAGCTTTAATCTCCAAACTGACATTACACATTAACCACGTTACACCAGTTTCTGTTAACCAGCATAATTTTCTACTACAAATGTATATATCACCTTTTCAAGGTCCAAAATGAACACTGTTTTATTAGTTTCTAGTTCAGTTGTCTGGTAAGTTAGTATAGTGAAGCAGAGAACCAACTTGTTTGTATTATTTCAGTCTTTAACCTGGCAGGTAGTTTTAGCTGTTATCTCATTCACCAGCGTCCTGAGTTAATAGTTACACAACAAGAACAGCTTTGAACAGAAATCTAAGCCAGCACATTTATGCAGTTTGTATTGTGTTTATTCAAAGCGTCTTGCAGTGTTTCAAAGTACATTTGTGTGTGTGTGTGTGTGTGTGTGTGTGTGGCTTACACATACAAACAGAGCTACAGAAAGTCTACAGTAAGCTACAAGTTTGTAATTACATTTCAAATCTTGTCTCAAGTCGGTAAATAACAGCTGTCATTTATTGAGTAAGTATTTATATTGAGGTGAAACCTTTTCCTTTTAAAGACAAATTTGTTCAGAAGAAACTCAGTGAAGTGCTGAGCTTTATCAGTGAGCTAACTTTGATCTTAAACGGCCTTTAGTTTAACGTGTGTCGCCGAGCCATCCCAGAAACAAGTCGTATCCTTCTGCTCTCTCTTTATCAACAGGGATAATAAGTCACAGGCAGGAATTTCGAGTATTTGCTTAGACTTTGTCATGGAGGCTTTGGGGAGAAGCAAGAGTTTGATCTGGCTCTGTTGTGGTTGGAACGATCTCTGGCCTCTGGTTAGACTTTAATGAAATCTGAAGTTTAAACCCCGCAGGCTGGGGTTGATGCAAGCAGTGTTTGTTTTAAATAAGAGAAGTTACAGGCTGATGAAGTGGACAGTGATGTCATTGACATGGAAACTCTGACCGAACGCAGTGTTTAGCTCATGAAGTTTATAAAGCAGTCATTTCCCGTACGTTCTCCGAGTGCCTTGTGCTCCATGTCCAACAGGCCTTTATAAACCTTATTTTAAACTTGACTTGAAAACAAGTTGCTGTATAGTATGCACTGCTCTAAATGACCTTTATGAACATGGTAATGGTGTTGCTGTTTTGGCTTGGAAATCTTAAACGTGGATTGTCATTATTGTGGATTGTGGATTTAACAGCTTGTACTTTTTCAGCCTCTTACTGGAGATTCTAGCAAATTCTGTTCTTTGTGTTGAAAATATCTGTAAAAACATGTTTTTGTCATCCAGTTTTTTTATTTTACAGTCCAGCTGTTCTTTTATTTGTTTTTTTTGTTGAGAGTTTTTGTTTTCTTTGGTTTTTGAATATCCATTTATATCACAAGAGAACAGGTGTCCAGTTCTGGTCTCTGTGCAGCTCTGAGCCAACAATGTTGGTCTTAAATCTGCCGCAAATGTTGAATTTTCCGAGCCTTATGGCTTTCCCCATAATCCCTCTGATCACTCCAGACTCGTGCAGAGGGAGCGGCTGAGAATGAAGAAATTCATTCCCGTCAGGAGATTCAGTCAGAGAATCATTGTTGATCTGAATCCTGACTCTCTTTATTTCTCTTCATCTGCTGGTGATTCAGCTCAAGCGTGTGTGTTTTAAGGTCACAGTCTCTCGAGGGCTTGTACAGAAACTGAGTTTTATTGTAATCGAGTTGTTTCTTTATAAGGCAGAGCCATACTTACTTTCAGATGTGAGGAATTATAAATTTCTCAGCACTTAGAACGCATGCTTTTCTCTGTTTGCCTTATTTAAAAAAAATGAATGCACTTGTGCCTTTGTGCAAAGGAGTAGTTTTTGAACATGTAAATATTTACAAATGAATCTTTTTTGCCCTGTTTTTGTGATGTGTGATTTATTTGAGTGAAGTTTAAATATATGAAATGGATTTCATAATGAAAGGTCTGCTCTCATGCAGAACACACATGCAGTTTTTAGTTGAAAACATTCTGTTCTGATCATCTTTACTTTTGTCCATCTGTCAGATCTGCAGAGGCATAAAACGCAACGTGTCGACCATTTATGCACCAACTGTTAAAGAGAGAGAGCATATGAACTGTGCTGTAAACTCCAGTCCAACTGTGCATAACGTATGTGCTCGCAGCTCAGAGTGAACCATTCTGTGTAGTTTAACCTTGATCTGAGAGAGAGAGAATAAGTGTATAATCCTGTATAAGTGCTGGAATTTAAGCTGTTTAAAATGTAAATTAAAAAACGTAATTTGTAATATTTGTCTTGCTTTCTCTTTTATATTCTTCTTATTTGATTGATGCATTCAGTATCATGTAACAATTCGATCTGTAGTTGCTGCTGTAAATATAATTTTTGCATAACAATTGTTTTCTTTATAAATCTCCGACCACAGCAGAATGTTAATTATTTTTCATTGCTTTGATTATGTATTATGTACAGATTTGTAACTGACAGTGTTAAAGTCTTGATGTTTAGCCAAGCTGACTGGCCCTGTTTTAATAAAAACTGTGTTGGTGATTTTTGCAGACGTTGTTTAGTTGTGTTGTTTGTAACATGAACCCTTCACACATTATTGTTTAATAAGATAACATGATGCACAGTCATTGTGTTTATACTATATATTTGTATATATTATTTGTTTATATTATGCAGTCATATTGTTTATAATTGTTTTTGTTTTTTTAGAGGATTAAACATCTCAGTATTCACTCTGTGTTATAATAAGCATGACTGGATGAGACTGCTGATTAGTTTAGCTGTTTAATACACTGAAATATCAGAGCCCTCTGTGTCCACTAGAGGGCGTAACTAAAACTCAGTCCTTTGGTTTTTGGTTAAAAATGAGAGTTAGTATGCAAGTACATAACAGATAAGTGCTCTCAGGTCTCTTTATCCTGCTTCTCAATGGTACCTTTATAATAATGATTTATCATTTCAGCTGTCAGCTCAGATTTCCCAGGAAAGTTTAACTTAATTTGACTTCATACGTAAAAACTAAAAAGTACTAAAAAACTAAAAGTACTAAAAACTCAACAGTGCTCTTATAATAAACTGCATCTGTCCGCGTTTCTATTAAATGTTGTCATTTGGTCTCACAAGGCCAGTTAAGATATGAAAGGTTCATGTGCTGGTGTTGTGTAATCTCTTATGCTATTGAATGATGTTGAGTGATCCTCAAAAAGGTTTTATGTTGCATTTATATTATATTTGATTGGATATGTTATTGTGAAAAACTATGAACACATATCTGACATAACACATTCTGTATTAAGTTCATATGTTGCCTAGCAACTGCAAACAGCCTCAATGAACGTGAAACCGAACTGTATTGTGTCTAAAAACAGCCCATACCTGTCATATCTTTACAGAGATAATTCACCAAAAATGAAAATCTGTGATCACTTTTCACTGGCACACACTTTGGCACAATCTCGCATTATAGAGTCAGTATGGAAGAATCTCTGAGCTGCGTTTCGACACGCAATGAAACTGAGAGTCAAGCCAGATTTTCAACGTAAGAATAACCTATTGAATAACCATTTGGTCTGTTCCTCACACAAAGATGTTGAAATGTAGTTCAAGAGTCATGTAAACGATTTCTATGGTGCTTTTTTGTTTGTTCATTTTTTAGGTGCGTGTCTGAAGCTTAACACGCCCTGAGCTCCCTCCACTCCCAATGTAAGACAGCAATGTGGATGGTTTGCTTAATATTTGTTAAAAAAATCTTCATTTGTAGGCGAACTATCCTTTCAATGTTTAAAAGAACTGTATTTTTGTGTAATCTGTCTCTTGTTCTGCATATGAGAGCAGAGCTTCTGTTTCCGTCAGGCTGCGTGTCAGTTTTAGAGTGAAGGTTTCATTCTTAGACTCTTGTCCTACTTCATCTTTAATGAAATCACAAACTGTGCTCCTGCCCACATTCAGCGCTCTGTCTGGCTCACGCTCTCCTTTTCTAACCTCTGCTGATTATCAGACACATTTGTCAAAAACAGCAGCTGGCAGCCACAGGCTCCACTGAACACAATGAATCAAGCTGAACCCTGAACACACGGCTGTACGTGTGGTTAATAAATCTGAAGAAGAGAAAGTTAATCACTCAGTCTGTTGAGAACCTGTGGAATCCACTAACACGTTTACATGATGACCGATGTGAGATGAGAGTTGTTGTTTAGGAATTCACTTCATTTATGGATTATGGTGATGAAAAGAGGGGTTGACCTTGACAGTCCCTACCCAGCCAACAGGAAACATTCTCAGAACATTGACTAACGTTCTCTAGAAGTTCTCTCAAAGGTATCGAAGAAGTTCTTGCAGTAACGTTAGTAGACCTTTTTAATATATCATATATATTAAAATATATTTTATATATCATACATATCAAAAACATTATTTTTAAGTTGTTAGTGGAAGATTTAAATAGGTGCTACAGGTTTAAAAAATGTTTGAATAATGTTCTTATTACCAAGCAATAATGTTAATTCACTGGGTGTGTGTAACTTTTTTGGTGGTAACAGAATCATTTCATACATAAACATAAATATATATTTACTATATTAACTGCAATCAGATGCCTCAAAAATCTTTGTATAGTGCTTCAAAATGATTTCAATCAAGGAGGTTTTGAAATACTGAAAATGAATTTTAAAAATTTATCATTTTAGATAGACAAAAGAATTTTTAAATGCTTAAACCCAAATTATCTCTAATCCAAAGAGTTTTGGACTAAAACGAAGGACAAAACTGCTTGCAGAAATAAACAGTAAGGATAATCGGATATAATTGTGTAAATCTTGATATTCTTGTGTCTTCAGTATTTGGGTTTCTCGTCCTCCTCACGCGTGCTGTGTGATATGAGGGTGTGGAGATGGATTACGCTCAACATGTTGACCTGTAGACCTGCTGAGATATGATGATCTCATGTGTATCCGGGACACTGAATACACACTGATGAGATCTGTGTGGATCACCAGCCACTTTCTGTCCGGGTTGCTCAGAACACAATGAGGGTATAAACCATACAAGATGTGTGTGTGTGTGTGTATATACATAAACATATATACACACATACATCTATATACATGTGTGTGTGTATACATAAACATATATACACACATACATCTATATACATGTGTGTGTGTATACATAAACATATATACACACATACATCTATATACATATGTGTGTGTGCGTGTATACATAAACATATATACACACATACATCTATATACATATGTGTGTGTGTGCGTGTATACATAAACATATATACACACATACATCTATATACATATGTGTGTGTGCGTGTATACATAAACATATATACACACATACATCTATATACGTGTGTGTGTGTGTATACATAAACATATATACACACATACATCTATATACATGTGTGTGTGTGCGTGTATACATAAACATATATACACACATACATCTATATACATATGTGTGTGTGTGCGTGTATACATAAACATATATACACACATACATCTATATACATATGTGTGTGTGTGCGTGTATACATAAACATATATACACACATACATCTATATACATATGTGTGTGTGTGTGTATACATAAACATATATACACACATACATCTACATACATGTGTGTGTGCGTGTATACATAAACATATATACACACATACATCTATATACATGTGTGTGTGTATACATAAACATATATACACACATACATCTATATACATGTGTGTGTGTATACATAAACATATATACACACATACATCTATATACATATGTGTGTGTATACATAAACATATATATACACATACATCTATATACATATGTGTGTGTGTGTGTATACATAAACATATATACACACATACATCTATATACATATGTGTGTGTGTGTGTATACATAAACATATATACACACATACATCTATATACATGTGTGTGCGTGTATACATAAACATATATACACACATACATCTATATACATGTGTGCGTGTATACATAAACATATATACACACATACATCTATATACATATGTGTGTGTGTATACATAAACATATTAAACATAAACATATTATTTAATTTTAATAGCTTATTTGGTATGACTGTATTCCAGTTGAATTCCTTTTGTAATTCTTCTTTAATGTAGCTTGAAACACAAGCCAGTTTTAGTCTGTATTGAGTGCAATCACTGTTTCACCTTTATAGCATTAACAAGTTTTTTAATAATTGCTCATATTTGCTTTTTGCTTTCACTGTAGTATTTGCATAAATGTTTTTGTTTGTTTGTTTGTTTGTTGCATATATTTGCTTACTGGATTGCGATCGCTTACGTTGAGTTTCATCGTCTCCAAATGCAGCATTCATTCACTAACAAGCAACTCGTAAATCCTACCCAACACCTGCACACAAGCACCAGCTTTGCTTTTGGAAAAGCACGATGAACTGCACGATTATTCACGGAAAATCTGCTTTAAATCGTGCAAACGCTGGTCGTGTGCAGTAATGCGTAAAGCCACGCATGCAATCCTTCCCAATCAGTGTTTTTAGTCTGATCTACATGATCTTGTTTTCTCCACCTCCCGGCGTGTGTAGCCCACCCTCCACCTCTTTCCTCCACCTCTTTCCTCCACCGACATGAAGACGGAGAGACATTTAATCGAAACAACATCTGTGGGCATGTTATATAGCGGAAAAGCTGCTGTTATTGATCAGTGGTGCATTAAGAGAGGAGATACCCGATGCCCTTAAATTGTGTTTGAATTATTTCTATTAAGATCTAGATTTGTATTGCTTTCATCACTGATTTTATTTTTCACCGCCACCCTGAAGTTTATTGTTGTGATCCTGGCCGCCGGGATGGTGGCGTTTATCGGCGCGGTCATCTGCATCATCGCCGCGGTCCACAGCGGAGCTCCGCCGGCATCAGCGGCCGCGGCGCAGCCCCTGGCCGGCAACCAGTCGCTGTCTCAGGGCAGAAGCGGGAAGAGCTCGGGGTCCGCAGCCCGGGCGGGACCGCCGGACGCTCTCCATGGTACCTCGGCGGCCAGCAGAGAGAGAGGGCGACCCGAGGCGCCCACCTTCTACGGTTTAACGGGAATCGCCACCGGAGGCGGCAAACAACAGGTCGCCTACAGCCGACTCATATGCACCCCGGTGCCCGCCGGCGAGTGCCGTCCGAAAAACTTTCCGCAACAAGCGGACGACCCGTCGTCATACGCCGGGGAGGACTGGGGGTATCTCCGCACCACAGCCGAGGAGCTCCGGCGCACCGTCCTTCAGCAGAAAGACGAGATCCTGAAAGATCAGAAAACCATACGGGAGCTGACGGGCAAGCTTACGGAGTGCGAGGGCGGGCTGAAGGGGCGGAAGCTCCCGGAGAGGAGCGCGGGTCCTCGGGAGCCGAAGAAAGAGCAGCTCATGATGCGGGACGATGCGGGCGCCTCGGTGCGCACGGCCGGCGCGGTTGAGGAGCTGACGCACGCCGTAACGCAGATGAAAGACCGCATTGAGAAACTGGAGGTAAGGAGCTGTTCAGTTTTCTCACACGTTTATCTAGACTACATACAATGACAAACCTGTTGATAAAGAGGTTTGTCCTCTGACCCGTGTGTCCTCTGACCCGTGTGTCCTCTGACCTGTTTATCCTCTGACCCGTTTATCCTCTGACCCGTTTATCCTCTGACCCGTGTATCCTCTGACCCGTGTATCCTCTGACCCGTGTATCCTCTGATCCGTGTGTCCTCTGACCCGTTTGTCCTCTGACCCGTGTATCCTCTGATCCATTTATCCTCTGACCCGTGTATCCTCTGACCCGTTTATCCTCTGATCCGTGTATCCTCTGACCCGTTTATCCTCTGATCCGTGTATCCTCTGACCCGTGTGTCCTCTGATCCGTGTGTCCTCTGACCCGTTTATCCCCTGACCCGTTTATCCTCTGACCCGTTTATCCTCTGACCCGTGTATCCCCTGACCCGTGTATCCCCTGACCCGTGTTTCCTCTGACCCGTGTGTCCTCTGACCCGTTTGTCCCCTGACCCGTGTATCCCCTGACCCGTGTTTCCTCTGACCCGTGTGTCCCCTAACCCGTGTGTCCTCTGACCCGTGTATCCCCTGACCCGTGTATCCCCTGACCCGTGTTTCCTCTGACCCGTGTGTCCTCTGACCCGTGTATCCCCTGACCCGTGTATCCCCTGACCCGTGTTTCCTCTGACCCGTGTGTCCCCTAACCCGTGTGTCCCCTAACCCTTGTGTCCTCTGACCCGTGTATCCCCTGACCCGTGTATCCTCTGACCCGTGTGTCCTCTGACCCGTGTATCCTCCGACCCCTAAAATGTGCTTCCTATAGCAACATATAAATTAGTTTACAGTTTATTAGTTTTCCTCGGGTACGATGGCACATTTTCTGCTTTACCCACCTTACGCACACCAAATGTGTGCCATGCAGTCAGTCAGTGTTATATCTGCGGGTACAGTGGCACAGTGACCGTGAATCTCATCACGTTACATCCTCATCAATACATCCTCACCGGCTCATCCTCATCTAACCTGATGAATCCAGCAGTTTTGTCTGGATCTGGAGAGAGAAGAGGCACCTCAAGAGAAACAATAGCTCAACTTTACATGTCTTAAGAAGAAAAAGGTATATATATATATATACTGAGCATGCGTAATCTGTGGCCACAGAGATGAAAAACATGGCACACTACTAACAGCATGTTATTGAATTGAATATTATGTGAATTGAATATATTCACACTGACTGGTGCAGTTCGGGCTGTTTTTACCTCTTTCTAAAAGAACAGAACAGAATCTCTCACTGCAACACAAGTGGAAATATCATGCAGTGAAGCATTTATATTAAATCACATTAAAATTCAGTCCTGCTCTTCCACACTAAACACGGTCCTCCAAACTGACCATTAACAAACACGTGTGTGTGTTGCTGTGTGTGTGTGTTTGTTTTAAGCTACATTATGAAGAAGGATTTGTCCTAATCATGAGGACATCCCAACATTAGCTTACAGTAAAAACAACAAAGTCAATTGAAAGTCCTTGTAATGATATAAATTCCTGTGTGTGTGTGTTTAGTAGCATTCACTAACTCACCAAATGTCCCATGACTTACTATGCAAATATAGTAATAGCGGTAATTTTTGACCTTGTGGGGACTTTTTTGGTCACTATGTGAAAGTAGGTTTATAAATCATACAGAATGATCCTTATTGAAACAGCAGACAGTTTTCTGTGAGGGTTAGGTTTAGGGGGTAGTGTAGGGTGATATAATATACAGTTTGTACAGTATAAAAAAACATTACATCTATAAAATGTCCTCATAAAACATGAAAAACCAACATATATTTTTATTTTTAGGCTTTTGCAGCACATTAGCACATCAAAATTACATATAAGACGACTTCGATTATGCTGTCATTAAAAACGGTCAAACTGCAAGTAAATAAATCTGCTGTTGTTTGGTTTGCAGTTTGAAATGACTCCAGCAGCAGCAGTGTTGAATCACACAGACACAAGCTATCAGAAAGCACCAGGTGCTGCCCTCAGCTCTCCTCACAGACCTGCGGCCACCACACAGAGACGCCTGGAGGAGCTGGAAGAAGAGCTGAAGAGGAAGATCAAACTGCTGGAGGAGGAGAGGAAAGCTCTGCGCACAGAGACGCAGAAGCACCAGGATAACATCGACCACGGGCTGGATGCTGTACACCAGAGAATCAGCAGTCTGGAGAAAGGTGAGATAAATGTCAGCCTGAACGCTGGATCTTCATCCACCTCAAAGACTGATTTTATTCAAGCTATTAAAGTTATAGGCACACGTTTAGGGCAGAGATCTCCAATCCGTGCTCCTGGAGGTCCACCGACCTGCAGACTTTGTTTCTAGCAGTTCCAAAGATCTTGATTAGCTGCTTAACTAGCATTGGAGCTAAACTTTGCAGGTAGCTGGACCTTGTTGGAGACCTCTGGTTTAGGGCTTGGAAAATGACAGCGGTGGGATTTTGGGAGTTGGGTGAAGGGTGTTTTCAGCAGAATTCCCTGAGGAACAGTTTGTGATTAGGCCCTTGGGAAATTACTGCGTGTATTGGTGTGTACCTCCATTTGAAGTTCTAATTGAAAAAATGCTTTAGAGACCGAAAATGTCTTTCAGTGAAGGTGATCTGTGGTAAGATGGGCTATTTGGAAAATAAATTGAAATATGCAGTGACAGAAAGGTTGTTTTTAAAGCACTCACAGATGCTGTCAATAGTGCTTATATTAATCCTTGAACAGTACATTAAAGGTCTTATCCAGTACACGGCTGTCTCAGGAGCCTATATTTAGATTCATGCATATTTGTCATCCCATTTCTTCTCTCTTTCTCTCATCTTTTCACAGGTCTGTCTGAAAACACGTTTCCGGAAGGTTACCGTCTCTCATTTCCTGTACGGAGCAGCTCTATGTATGCTGCGTTCAAACAGCAGATTCCCGCCCTGCACGCTCTGACCGCCTGCATGTGGCTCAAACCGGCCAAGAGCATCATGGGAACTGTAGTTTCTTATGCTGTTTCTGATCAGAGCCACGAGTTTGTGCTTCAGCAGCTGGTTCATGGCCCCATCGAGCTCATTATAAATAATGAGGTAAAACCTCACAGCACAATAACTGACCAATCAAATGATTGGAAATTAGAATATGTAGCTTTTAAAGGGCCAGTCGAATGTAATCCGATTACATTCTGTTGGAAAAACCCAATGCTTTTAAGAGTCTTATGGAAAACTATGAACAGATGTTTTCAGTTTGACCTTTGGCAGTGCTCTTTAAAATGACTGAATTTATTGGCATTTGTGTACCAGTATGTATAGTTTTGTGGTGCTGTTAACGTGAGTAGTAAAATAATCTCTTACGATCTACACATGTGGACCTCACATACGCAGCTCTAAGATGAACTCTTGAATCTAGTCTGAATTTCGAAACATGAGTCTTCATTCCTCCATCCTGTAGGTGGCGCTATTGCCTCTCAACTTAACAGTGGGCAGATGGCAGCATATGTGTGTGAGCTGGAACCGGAGGACTGGAGTGTGGCATGCCTACTTAGATGGCAAACTAAAGAGTGAAGGGAGAGATCTGGCAACCCGCCACACCATCCGACCAGGAGGAACTCTCATATTTGGCCAAGAACAAGTACGTAAGACTTTGGCTCTTGTCACAGGTTGCCAGATTTATAGGGTGGCGGGTCAAGATGGCCAACATTTGGTCTTCACTCACGCAGCGTGTAGAAAATCTCATCAACACAAATTAAATGTGTGCTTTGGAACACACCCCTTTCTGTTTGTCTTTACTATTCCCAGCCCTTTTCATCCCTCTGTCCTACTAAAAGTAGCATATTTATCCTTTCATTAGGCCCTTTGGGGCTTCATGTCAACCAATTTGCAGCTGACAGGGAATAAACGTTGGCTAACGTTCTCTAAAAGTTCTTTTAAATTTCTCTTAAAGTTATCAAAAACTTTCTTGCAGTAATGTTAGTAGAACCTTTTTTTTACCATTATGTATCATGAAAATCAAAAATGTTATTCTTAACTTGTTAGTGGAACATTTACAAAAAGTTAGGGAATTGAAAAACGTTTGAATAATGCTCTTATAGCCAAGCAGTAATGTTAATAAAACGTAACTTAACATTTTAAAAGCTTCTAGAAGATTTAAAATAACATTTACAGGTGGTAAGAGTGTAAATGCTGTTTTCTTTCTCTTGCAGGGCTCCATGGGCAGTCTTCGTTTCGAGTCATCCCGGGCTCTGGTGGGCGATCTGTCTCAGTTTAACGTGTGGGATCGCCCACTTTTACACACAGAGCTCAGCGCTCTCGCCCACTGCGGCACAGGCATGCTGGGTAATGTAGTTCCCTGGACAAGCCGTGACGTGGAGGTTTTTGGAGGGGTCACCAAGCAACTGGCTGACCACTGTGGCCACCGCACCAGCGTGAGGCAGTAATTGGCTCGTGAGGGGTCATTTTAGCACCAGAGACGGGGAAAGACGGAGGTTTAGAAATAGAAGAGGTACAGATCTGTAAGAGAGGACAACATGTATCAGACATCTATGTATTCTTCATCAAGTGAATGTTTGGAAAGCATTTGAAAGATCTGAGGGCAGAATTTTACATAAGATGGTACAGTATTTCATTTACAGAACATTTGAAGTTTTTCTTTATGTATATGAGCTGTAATAAGTGTTGCTAAGGCAACTATCATTATTATTAATGATCATAACCATAAACATGAAACTTTAGCCCATATATCATCCTACACCATTTGTGCTACAGACATGAGTGATACCTCAAATCATTTGGCGTGTTGTGAAGAGGCATGCTTTCAGTATTCTAAGAGATCAACGCTTAAAACTTCACTCATTTTCTACAGAAAACCTAGAAACATTTTCACAGTTATTTACATCTGATACCTTGTTAAAATTCATCATTTAAAATAAAAGAGGTGAGACCCTTACACTCGTTCGTGATGAAAGAAACATTTGTTATCCACAATTCAAAGTGAATGTTTTTATACTTGTTATTTTTTTATGATTTGTTTTGAGGGAGAAACACTCAGCGGAGCATCATCAAGCTCTGTTTGTTATTAGTCTATCAGTCTAACATTTTTGTACTATATGTTGTTTTCGTATATTTGATCTTTTTTCAAAGCTGTTTTGTAATACTTTGAATACATAGTTTCTATGGTGATCACTCCAGTAGACTAAATCCTATTGGTCAAGCCATTCCTGGTCGAATTGTCCACCATCTGAAAGGCTTCACCATCACATTGCATAATCACAGAATCACACTGAATTAGAATGAAAAGAAAAGAGAGAGAGTAAATACCAGCACGCACGTAACAGCTGAAGATGAATGAATCAGCAATATTTTAATGAATAAACTACACAAACCTTTAAAGCCATGGTTATGAAACCCTTTACAATGACACGCTTTAGAAAACATGACTGAGTGTTTCTGCTAAACATAATCTACAAATATCTACAGACTTTCTCACAACGAGAAAATAACATATAGATTTATACAAAAATCTGCTGAATTAAATTATATTTGTACTATAAGCTAAAAATCATTCCACATAATGAATGTTTAATATTCACACCATTATATGTATATACCACTATATATATGTCTTTAAAAAAGTGTCTGCTTAAAGCTGCAATCCATAACTTTTTTGGGTTAAAAAAGAACAAAAACCAGTTATTGAGCAAGTACATACCAGATCAGTGGTTTAAAACAGTCTCCTTTCCTTACCCTGATTCACAAATGTAAGTTTATACTAATGATTTATAATTTGAGGTGTCGGGTCTCATTTTGTGAGAAATGCCAGTTTGATGTTATTTGACTTCCATAAAGAAAAGTATGTAAAGTAACCTGCAATGTTATGTTGCATACAGAGATGCGCTAGAGAGGTGAATGTTATGGATTGCAGCTTTAAGAATTATTGTGAATTGAATCATGCTGTACAATGTGTCATATATGTGCATTAAACAACGTATTTATATATGTAATACGCATCAGGCTGAAAAATGCCTTTTTTGGTGGCCTTGCATTGAAAAGAATATTGTCCCAGATTTGGGAATGTTTTGCAGCGCATTCTCCAGTGCTTGGTGGAAATCGTACTGGACAGAACTATTAGCATGAGGTATATGATAAACATTCATGATGGCACAAGAGGAACACCTGACTGAAGAACTTATCGCTGACTGTTCTTGAAAGATTGTCTAACACTAAATATCAGTGTTTTTTATTCTGATGTACAGTGTACTTGCTGTTGTTAGTGCAATGCCTGTTTGTTTGTTTGTTTGTTTGTTTGCAGTGATCATTGAATGACGTTTCATTCTTTTAATGTACGTGAATTAAGCTTTACATTATTCAGATTGGGTTGTTTACAAAAATAGATGTTGTTCTGCAAGAATCCAGAATGTATTTGTTTTGGAACGGAGATGTTTAAATAAAGTCGTTTTAAGATTTCTCTTTTCAGCTTGAACATTTTTTAAACTTACTTGAATTTTTCAAATCTCATTTCTTTCACTCTGTTTGTGTCTTGATCTGTATTGAATCTGGAGAACAAATGTGTTCAAATCTAAACTGATAAAGAGAATTAAAAATGTACAGCACAATTCATAGCTGAGTTGAATCTTTCATTTGCTGTTTTCATCTGCTGATACTAGAAAGCTTCTGTCCTTATTTGTTGTAACCTGCGTGAAAAAATGTCTATACAAAAAAAAGAATATACATTCTTCCAAAGTTTCCCAATTTGTGTTGCATGGAAGAAAAACATTATTTGCATACAGCATGACATGAAGATGAAAACCACAGAAATAATATTGTTAGGTGAATTACAGTGTTTTCTTGGGATCAAACGTTTAAGAATTAGCCTGTATGTCTGCTTGTATTCATGTAATCATGCTGTCTGAATGTAACTGTACACAGTACACAAACAAACGTGTGTTTTATACAGTACAAGTGGCTTCAGGAAAGCATTCGATTTTTCGAGACTTGGTGTGTAACTGTGTTTTAAAAAATGTAGTTTCAAATGAATTATTTCAGACACCATCTGCCCTCTGCAGAAGGTTGTAAATTTTTATATGAGTGAGATGGTCTGAATTTAGGATGAACAGAGTATATTAGATTATTTACCATACATTGTTATACACTATTTATTTAACTATTTCTAGTCCTCTCTGTGTGTATAATACACCTGTGCAGTTCTTCAGTCTGTTATTGAGTAAATGTGTAAATGGTTTAGACATCAGATCTGCTCCAATCAGCAGTTCAGCTGCGTCAGCTCTCTCTCACTGCTGTACTGTACGTCTTCATCTGCTTCTGTCTGTTCTCTTCTGCTGTATCAGAGAACAGCGAGAACTCCCACCTGTTTGACTGAATTCATCTCTGTTTCTGTAAATTATAGACCAATAAGTCTTTTTCCAGCAAGATGTCAACTACCTCTGCATGTGTCCACTAACATCCAGTGTTAATGTAACTTTTACCTTATGACTTATATGAGAGCCCTAAATATCCTATTTTGTTTTACTTCAGATTGTCAATATATTTACAATTCAAAACCTTTGTACCATAAAGTGACTGGAAGAACTTTAGACAGTCTTCTTAGAAGTCTTGCAGGAAACTGTGGGTTCCAGGTTGAAGGTTCCTCAGAGAACTGACACTTTTGAAAGGGTGCCTAGAACACTTACGTCATGGTTAAAAGTAAACACAAAATAAAATGTATACACTCTTAAAAAAGGTGCTACACAATGCCATAGAAGAACCGTTTTGGCTGTATGGTTCCATAAAAAACATCCACAGAACCTTTCTGTTTCACAAAATGTTGTGGAAAAAGGTCTTTAGACTACAAAAAGAAAGAAATGGTACTTTTAAGAACACTGAATGGTTCCAAAATGGTTTTTCTATGGCATTGCCATAAAGAACCTGTTAACAGGTTCAGAACCAATCCTTTATTTTAGAGAGTGTATCATAAGTTGACTGTAAATTGACTTTGGGTTGCTGTGTCTGACAAATACAAACATAGAATACAGTTGAGAAGTGAAATCATCAGCGCACTTACAGTCCTCTTCCATTACAATCAAATGTTCAGCTATGATTCTGTTTTCAAACCTTCATGTGAAACACTTTTAATATGAGTATCATCTTAACATGGGATTCTTCATGTGTGTGGTTCATATCCCAAAATCTACAAAACTACAACCGTCCTATCAAAGCATTTCAAGATACAGACGAGAATGGCGGATATAGAGTGTGAACCAAAAGAGAAGAAACAGATTCCATCAAAGATACAAGGGAAGATGTGTCAATGTGCAAGACGCCCGGGAAAGTGTGTAGGAGGTCTTTAACCTGAAGTTCATGTTATGAAACCGCGTGAGTCGTGTTGGTGGTGTGGGTGCTGACAACAGCCTGTTTAATTACATCTGCACGTGGACCGAAACACAATCACAGACATGTGAGCCACTTTCTGCATGTGATCTGCTGTGAGTAAAAGACACATATCACATTTCAAGAAACCTGACCAGATTTGTGCATGAATTCATGCAGGCACGTTAGAACAGTTTCAGAAGCTAACTTTTTATTAAAGGGCAATATTTGCTCCCTGGAATTGATTTTTAAGGGATATTTTTGTTTCTAAGCAGCATGTGGACTACAATCACAACAGATTTTAATAAGATCACTCGTGTGTTTATAGCTTCAGAAATGTGATTATTTTTCCTCTGGCTATAAGACAAAACATTGTAAGCTGACTTCTGTCTGTATGTAAGCTAGTTTTAATTTGGAGCACAAAATATGAAATGAGGTTTCTAGGTGAAGGGTGTCAGTTACAGGGTGGCCCACATTTCTCTGGATTGTCATAACTCCTGGTGGGATTATCTCTGTGTCCTGCTTTCTCAGACATTAACCAGTCAAAGACTTTAATGCCATTATAATCTGTAACACAAGCAAAGATTTAACACACGCGTGTGTAACGCACCAAATGGCTGACCTGATTTTCACACATAAAACACTAATGAAGGCTTTTCCCCTCACTATTCTTGTCCATACTAAAAAGCAAAGGTTCCTGAAAGGTTCTTGGTCTGACTGTATGGTTCCATAAAGAACCTCTTAACTGTTCTGTTGCTCAATACGTTCTTTGTAGTGGATAAAAGGTTCTACAGAGTGAAAGGTTCTTTGGTGAACCAAAATAGTTCTCTAACAACATCACTTTTGAAGCACTTTAATTTAAATGTATTTAGTGTTACATACTGATATAGTCCCAACCAAACAGCTCTGAAATGGTACCAGAGAACAGTGATGGTAACAGAGGGTGATGCTGTGATGATACCCTCTTAATAATATTTACCATCATAATAATGTAAATAATGTAATATCATCATAATAATGTAAATAATAATGTAAATAATGTAATACCATCATAATAATGTAAATAATAATGTAAATAATGTAATATCATCATAATAATGTAAATAATGTAATATCATCATAATAATGTAAATAATAATGTAAATAATGTAATACCCTCATAATAATGTAAATAATAATGTAAATAATGTAATATCATCATAATAATGTAAATAATAATGTAAATAATGTAATATCATCATAATAATGTAAATAATAATGTAAATAATGTAATACTCATAATATAAATAATAATGTAAATAATGTAATACCATCATAATAATGTAAATAATAATGTAAATAATGTAATACCCTCATAATAATGTAAATAATAATGTAAATAATGTAATACCCTCATAATAATGTAAATAATAATGTAAATAATGTAATACCCTCATAATAATGTAAATAATAATGTAAATAATGTAATACCCTCATAATAATGTAAATAATAATGTAAATAATGTAATACCCTCATAATAATGTAAATAATAATGTAAATAATGTAATATCATCATAATAATGTAAAAATCACACAAAACAAGAAGGAAATCGGGCAGACAGGAGAGACGACCTGCTGCGATACATGCAAGGCGGAAGTGATGCGGTCACGTGGGTCGGAGGCTGCTGCGTCTCCATGACAACGTGAGAGGAGGAAAGTATCCGTTCACGACGCGACAGAGCGGTGAGCTAATGAGTTACGGGATCAAACTCGAACCTCTAGAGGTTTACACGACCTGCTCTCCTATCGGTCTCTGTTTCTATTCGTTTATCTGTTATGAAGGAGATTTCAGGCAGGCGAACGCGAGTCGACCCTGTAAGCTAACATTAGCACAGAGATGCTAAAAACAAACACTGTCTGTGTGTTTATCTTCGTTTCTGTTGTTTTCAGAAGCACCGCAGAATGAAAATAGTTTGATAAATCGATAACATTTTATTTTATTTGGATTAGTTGTTTGTTTGGAGGTCTGGTTCACCTCGCATACTGTCAGAGTTTTATTATAGGACACTTTATCTCTCTCTCTCTCTCTCTCTCTCTCTGTTTTTTGGCTTAATCTGGTCATCATTAACTTAAGACTAGTTAAATAAACTAACTGCATATACTGGTGTGGTATGGATACATTCACAAGTTCATGTTCAGCGCAGTTTAGATGTTGTAAATGATCACCATGTAATTTGTTGGCTTATGGTATTTAACCAGTTTTAATCAAGTTTTGGGCTTCATTTGTTCATTTAAACCTAAAATGGTGTAATTAGGTTTAATTTGCATATAAAATGACGTTTGAGTTTTGATTCTGAGTTATTTGGTGAACTCTTACACTTCTGTATGCTCACATCCTTTATAACTTTACACGCTTGAAACAACCTCCTTTATTTCCTGTTGGGTTTCTGATTAGCAACATGTTCAAGGATCTCCAAGATATTGGCGGGTTGAAAGAGATTTTTTGAGCCTTACATTTTAGGGTGACATGTAAAGTCAGAACCAGTGATTCTGAAAGTGCACGCCAGTTTATTTTAATACTATTTTTGACCATTTTTTGGAAATAACCAGAACATTTAAAACACAATTTGAACATTTAATGGACAAAATAAATCTGTTCTTTATTGTCTGTCCATGTGGTTACAATGTCAGCTGTTAAATGATGTGACTGTTGTTTGAGGACAGGAAAAAAACGTATGTGTGTGTGTGTATGTGTGTCTGTGTGTGTGTATATATACGGATGTATGTGTGTATATCTCTCTCTCAGTGAAGGGAAGGGATGGCAGACACGGTGGATGGTAAGAAAGACGAGGCCGACTACAAAAGACTGCACAGTTTTCCTCTCATCAGGGTGAGTGCAGCTGTGACCTACATAGAAATAAGCCCTTATGAATGTGTCTTGCTACATGAATGTGTGCATAGATCACTCATACTGCTCCCTTTATCCTTTTCAAAACATCTTTATCCATCATGCATGAGTGATGTAGAATGATTTCTGTTGTATCTGCGACAGCACACAGATATGCCCGAAGAGATGCGAGTGGAAACCATGGAGCTGTGTGTCACAGCCTGCGAGAAATATGCCACCAACAATGAGGTCAGTGAGATGCATGCGAGTGTGTGATTCATTGTGGTCTGAAGTGCAGGCTTTCAAATATAAGCTCCCCAGGTCACACAGGTGGGGGTGGAGTCTGTCCTTCTGTCTAGTACATAGTCAGTACAGTCACACGTTCATAGTCTGGCCATCTGGACTGTTCTGCTAGCCTACATGCTTTCATCTTCTTGCTCTCTCTCTCTCACCCCCTCTCTCTCTTTCTCTCTCTCTCTCTCTCATCCCCTCTTTGTCTCTCTCTCTCACCCCCTCTTTCTCTCTCTCTCTCACCCCCTCTTTCTCTCTCTCTCTCTCTCTCACCCCCTCTTTCTCTCTCTCTTTCACCCCCTCGTTCTCTCTCCCTGTCCCGCACACACTCTATATTTTCAGAGCGCTGCCAAGATGATCAAGGAGTCGATGGATAAGAAGTTTGGTAGTTCATGGCATGTGGTCATTGGTGAGGGTTTTGGGTTCGAGGTGACTCATGAAGTCAAGAATCTGCTGTACATGTTCTTCGGGGGAAGTCTGGCCGTGTGTGTGTGGAAATGCTCCTGATGTCTCTTCGTGGACACACTGTGAGATGTTTATACTCACAGATCTGTCTTAACTATGCAGCTCTATTTGACTTGACACGTGTGTGTGTGTGCTGGTGTATGAGGGGCATACAGTAAGAGATACAGATTCCTGGACACATCTGATCTCAACAGATCATTCTTTCTCAGGTTTAAATGTTTGGGTTTACATTCTGATCTTAAAATAAGGATTTCAGTCAATATAAACAGCAAAACTTGTTTACTGATTGTAAGTCATTGATCAATGTTATTCCAAAGAAATATTTGTCTTCATGTTTCATTGGAATGAAACAGTTCTTCTAATTGGAAAATGTCTTCAGTCGCTCTTTATTCCAAACACTCTGAAACATCTGCCTTCATTCTGGTGCGTAACACCCACCGTTCATGATCTAGTCCATTCTGAAATGAGGAAAGCATTTTTGTTTTCACCTAACTTGGGTCCTCTGAGAAATCTTATTCTGTTCTCATAGTGCCTTTGATTATATGATTTTATTTTATTACAGATGACTCTTCTCATCTCATTTGATATAAACTCTTATAGTCTCTTTTCTATCTGCCTGTGTCTCTCTTTCATTCTGTTAACTGTTTCAAATGATTCTGTCACTGTTGCTCTGTTTTCTGTCTTTTCATTCTCTGGGAATCGTGTGCCCCTGTAAATGCCCTTCACACCACCAGCATTTTAAAAGTGTGAATGTTTTTAACACCGTGTAAAGTTTTCAGATTTTTTATTTGATTTCTGAAGTTTCTGTAGTTGTGCAATAATAAACTTTGTATCGTTCGTTTTTGTACCATTTTGCATCCCTGAAATTCTTAAATAATGAAACTTGTCATTTACTGTAATTATTTTTCACTCTTTATATTATGCAACTGTAGTTTCTGTAAGAATTATTTGTCTTTATTCAGATGGTAATTGTTTTACAGATGCCGGTTTTATTGCTGTGTGTTTTTTTTGTCAGCACCCAGAAGAATATTTCCAAATTTGGGTATTTAGCATAAATTAATATCTGGTTTAGAGAACATTTTGAAATGAACCACGTAAGTAAAATTACACTGTTGTCTAGTAGATTAAACATTCTCATAAAAAGAAGAAAAATGAACATTCAAAGGGTCGTTATAATGACAGTAACAGGTATGTCGGACACCACAGTTAATGGCACGTTTTATATACTTATACACCACTGAATTAACTTCCATCTAAATACATGACATCACAAACACTCGTTTACATCATCATGAGAAATTATTGCCATCTGAATAGAGCTTTTGACCTCAGCTGTGACAAAATTGATCAGAATGTTTTATTGTAATGTTCCTGCAATGCTGAAGTTGTAACCAGCCTTAAATAGTTTGATCTTTAATGACTTTATTCTGATCTTTTAGTCAGTTTATAATTATTTTGTATGTAAACGCTGCAATAAACCCTCTGTTTGGAGAAATAAACTTTAATTAAGACACGTGAGTTCACTGTGATATTAGCACAGGTCTGTTCACAGCAAACAGCATTCATTATTCATTATTTGGCATTTTGATTTGGCGTCTGATGTGAAAACGTATTTTAAAATATCATTTTTATGTCACTTCCAATGTGTTTTATGTCCAACATCATCTTTTTGTTTCTATAAATGTGTTTGTTGACTGGTTCCTCTTTATGTTTCTGTTCTGATCTTGTAGTTTAGTCGTCTATCTCATCAAGCTCCTTCTGTTTGTTTTTTGTTTCGTTTGCCCAGACAGGCTGTGTTTCTTCACTTCACACATCTCCCAGTCTCTTCTCTGTCTGTTGCTGTTTTCCTCTCCCTGCCTCTTTGTATTTCAGATAAACTGAGCTCAGATCAGTGGGCGAGTAAGTGCTGCGTGTCTGGCTCTCTCTTCTCATTAACAGCTTGGCTCTCTCTGGGGTACTGTGGGATCTGCCTGACTTTCTGCTGACCAGGAACAAACCGCAGAGAGGCACAGTGGGAAGAGAAATGCAGGCCAAATATCAGAACCGGGAGAGATCCTGACACATAGAGTAAGAAAAGCCACACACCTGAGATTACAGTAAACTACAGTAAAAACACAGGAGGTAAAGAAAGAGCAGATGGAGTAAGATGCCGAGGTTAGGGTTCAAATGATTGTGTGAAACAGAACAAGATGAGATGTTTGTTGCTGGAGAAATCGTGAGAAATGAAAACAGTGGAGTAAGATCTGTGAGATCATGAATGTTCAGATGATGGGCAGAGGAATTAAACTGATGACATAACTCTGTGTGTGAAGTGAGTGGGATGTGAGTGGGATCTGGGGAGGAATACAGATTTTTATTCCTACTTGCTTTCTTTGTCTC
Organism: Chromobotia macracanthus; assembly: GCA_036877525.1. Classification (NCBI taxonomy): domain Eukaryota; kingdom Metazoa; phylum Chordata; class Actinopteri; order Cypriniformes; family Botiidae; genus Chromobotia; species Chromobotia macracanthus. Next base: position 1,407,611 of record JAZGTH010000103.1, read on the forward strand.
ATTTGCAGTCAGTCTACAGGCACCAAATAACCAAACACTGAGAAATATTTTGATTGTAGTTAGCCTATTTTATTTTTGCTTATTTTAATGTTTGCTCTTTCTTTGATATAAATTTAAGTCATCTTGATGCTACCTTAGAAATTTATCGAGGCCCCCTAGTGGGCCAAAACACTATTGTTAATGTATTAATATTATGTATTAAATGAAAAGGTTGAAATGGGTTTAGATTTTCTGTCTGCTGCTCAGGTTAACTGCTGTGAGCTGTGTGCGTTCTTGTTCTTGTGAAGTCATCAGCCATTGTCACAATATCATTTCCTGCAGCTCCAGAGCGATTAGTCACATGACCTCTACGACTCAAGTGATTGGCTCATAAATGTCTCATGAGTGAAGATAGCAGAAATTATGTCTCCTGTGGGTCATGTAACAGATGACACAGATTCCTCTCTCCAGGTATTATAAACTGTATATGTTTTATACTATACAGCATCCATACAGGCCCACTGTTAAACTTAAATGCATGTTATGGACTGTATCTTCTATCTGAAGGATTAATTTGCTTAATAAAATTACTGAAATGTTTTCATAAAAACTGTCCTTAATATTTTTAGGATTTGGTGACTGTTCTATATATAAGAAATACAGAACTGAAGTTCATACTATGTTGCGAAAACGGGCGTAGCTGAAGGCATATTATACTTAAAGCTGCAATCTGTAAATTCTTTGGTTAAAAATCAATAACTGGTCAAAAAACACTTTTTGAGTAAGTACTTGTCAGATCAGTTTTCATAACCATCTCATCTTACCCTGATTCACAACTGTAAGTTTATAATAAATAATTTATAGTTTGAGCTGTTGGATCCAATTTGGGTTTATTTGACTTCAACATACAGAATGAAAAGTATGTAAAGTAACCTGCAATTTTATGTTTCAAACTGAGGTGGCGATAGAGAGACAAAAGTTATGGACTGCAGCTTTAACAAATAATACAATACAGCACCGCCTCTCAAACCTTGTTTATGATAAAACTGTTTACAATAGTACGGACTTCTTTAAGAATTTATTGTCTCTCTTTCCTGCTCTTAAAATATTAATTTCTGGGCTGAGAGCACCAGCTGAGTGTCTCCAACATTGTTTCCTCTCCATGTGTGCAGATGTGTGCATCACATTTTTGTTTGTACTCACAGCTGTGTGTGTTGGAATTTTCAGACATAAATGTTTTACCTGGACTGGACTTATAGAGGGCTGTCAGCTATGAGATGCCTCAAACAGCACAGAGACAGTTTCCTCATCTTTCCTGCTGTAGACTGCAGCGTTTCTCTCTGAATTACAAATGACAACCCAGCAGTCCATGTGAAAGACAGAGCGAGAGGACAGGAGACGGAGGGGCGCGACAGGAGACGATAATTAGGGGAGGTAATACACAAGATGAAGAGTTATGAATATTTCATACAGTTTGTTCCTGAGCCTCGTGACATACATCAATAAACAGAATGACAGGGTGATCAGATTTGTGAGTTAGACAGGCCTTATCTTAAAGTCACTGAAAGGACCCTAAAATATGATGCCTTGTAGAACTGAGTTTAATAGTATGCAGTAATATTGAGTTAACAAAACAGATTCATCAGTCATATTTCGATTAGTTTTAATGATCCATTTTGTTTTGTTAGTTATTTGTCCACATTCATTATCTAACACTCTGGCTCTGTTCAGAATGTTGTACTAGTGTACTGCGCAGGGTGAAGTGTATACTGCATACGTACTATTAAAAAAGATAGTATGCAGAACTGTGCAACATGCAAATTTAAACAAGTAAAACAGTAATGAGCTACACTGTTGTCATGTGACCTCATTCTTTTGCATGTTTAATTCAGCATGTGGCTTTCAGTTTTCATCTTGCAAATAAAAACGGTTGTTTTGCAATTTAGTTCAAGATGATTAAAAGAAACCGCTTACAAGCTGTATGAGTATGAGTAATGTATGGAAGCCCATATCCCCCACATAAAGCTACTGTATATTTTGGCCATGTACAGTGTAATAAGTCATTTGGTTTGTTCATACAGAAAATATTTGGCGTAACACTTAAACACTTTACCGTGTAAATATTCATAGGTAGGAGATCTACTATTCTGAACGTAGCCTCTCTTTTCATTTTCTTTCAGATCACACTATATTCATTAGTAACATCTTGGTAATATGGGTTGATTGTGCTTTTGGGATAGATGTGCGTCTGTTGTGCAGTTATGTGAGCAGATGAAAAAGTCACAAGTAAATCATTTCACATCAGAGGCCGGTCTCTCCACGTACAGCCCTGAATTAATGATGCGATACATCACACGAGCTTTTCGTTCCCGGGAAAACGCATGTCAAGTCCGCAGCAACTGCTGCATGTTATGTAAAGTTTCCTCTGAGTTCCTGCATGGTTATGCATGCAATCTAATTGTGCACACGTTTTAATTCAAGAGTTTCTGACGTCATATGTTTACTATTGTGTTTATGAGGTAATGCTGTATTAACGGGGGCTGACGTCATGGTTTGGGGCTTATGACGTGTTTCTTTTATGAACTGCGAAGGAGCTGCAACTTTTGTAACTTTTTTGGTTAAAAATAAACTAAATTCAATTATTGAGCAAAAACAACCTTACCTTACCTTCTTACCTTACCTCGATTTGCAACAGGAACTTTATAACAATGATTTATAATTTGAGCTTTTGGGTCTGATTTCCCAGGAAATGTCAGTTTGGCTTCATTTGACTTCAACATAACATAAGTAACCTGTGATGTTATGTTTCAAACAGAGATGGCAGTAGAGAGAGGGAAACATTACAGATTGCAGTTTCACAATTTCCCAAGAAAATAAATAGCACATGCATAAAAAATAGTCTGAGCCAGCAATGCAGGTTTTGTGCACATGTGCTAAACATAATAGCAGAAGGTGTTAAATGTTACTGAGCCCACATGCATCTGTCAGATATCTCCTCAGACTCGATCTGATGTGTTTAGTTTAAAACCATAAAGTTCATTCACCATATTCAATAAAAAAGGCTGATTCTACTGAGGAGCTTCAAGTGACATCCATAAGACTTCACTCCAGCTAATGTTCTCTATAAGTGCTCTCACATATATCAAAAAAGTTCTTGCAGTAATGTTGGCAGAACATTTTTAACGCTGTATATCATATATCGAAACGCTATTCTAAAGTTGTGAGTGGAACATTTTAAAAACCTTTACATTTTAAGAGAATTATAAAAAAACTGTTGGAGTAACGTTTTAATGACCAAGCAAAAACGTTAACACAACATCTAAAAACGTTAATACAACATCTAAAAACTGAGCATTTTGAACAGTCCTACAATTTTTAAAATAACATTTTAATGCTTTTGTAACCTAATGGAAACGTTAAGGAAACGTTCTTAGAACCTACAACTGTTCTACAGCCTACAAGACTGATCTGTTGTAAAAAGATCTAGTCTGGGTTCTCTTCAAGAGAGATTTTAACACGATCAGGTGTAGGGAGTGAGTGTGGTGTTCATTCACCAGCGTGACCTCCACAGTGAGCGTCGTGCGCCTCGTTTTCTCTGTTGATGTAGCGCCACCTGCTGGACAGACGCGTCTGAAGCCGGACTTCATGTTGTGAGGTGCGGGGTGTTGTCTGGATGTTGTCTGAAAGTTATCTGGATGTTGTCTGAAAGTTATCTGGATGTTATCTGAAAATTGTCTGGATGTTGTCTGAAAGTTGTCTGGATGTTATCTGAAAGTTGTCTGGATGTTGTCTGAAAGTTGTCGGGATGTTGTCGGGTTCGTGATGTTATCTGGATGTTGTCTGGATGTTGTCTGGATGTTATCTGGATGTTGTCTGGATGTTGTCTGAAAGTTATCTGGATGTTGTCTGGATGTTGTCTGAAAGTTATCTGGATGTTGTCGGTTCGGGATGTTGTCTGGATGTTGTCTGAAAGTTATCTGGATGTTGTCGTTCGGATTTTCTTTGTCTGAAAATTATCTGATGTTGTCGGGTTCGGGATGTTGTCTGGATGTTGTCTGAAAGTTATCTGGATGTTGTCGGGTTCGGGATGTTGTCTGGATGTTGTCTGAAAGTTATCTGGATGTTGTCTGAAAGTTATCTGGATGTTGTCGGGTTCGGGATGTTGTCTGGATGTTGTCTGAAAGTTATCTGGATGTTGTCGGGTTCGGGATGTTGTCTGGATGTTGTCTGAAAGTTATCTGGATTTTCTTCGGATGTTATCTGGATGTTGTAGGTTCTGGATGTTATCTGGATGTTGTCTGGATGTTGTTCTGGATGTTATCTGGATGTTGTCTGAAAGTTATCTGGATGTTGTCGGGTTCGGGATGTTGTCTGGATGTTGTCTGAAAGTTATCTGGATGTTGTCGGGTTCGGGATGTTGTCTGGATGTTGTCTGAAAGTTATCTGGATGTTGTCAGGTTCTGGATGTTATCTGGATGTTGTCTGGATGTTGTCTGATGTTGTCTGGATGTTGTCGGGTTCGTGATGGGCGGTCCTTGTCCGGATGTCTCTGACTTTCTGCTTCGTCACTTCCCTCGCTCCGCTCGTTCATGAGCCGCAGGAGAGTCTCATATAAGCGGGAGATTTAGAAATAGATCCTGTGTGTGTGGAGCACAAACACACAAAAACACAAACATCAAAAACATCACAAATAACAAACATCAAGAAGACATCAACACAAACATCATCAAGACAAACATCAAGAAGACATCAACACAAACATCATCAAGACAAACATCAAGAAGACATCAACACAAACATCAAGAAGACATCAACACAAACATCATCAAGACAAACATCAAGAAGACATCAACACAAACATCAAGAAGACATCAACACAAACATCAAGAAGACATCAACACAAACATCAAGAAGACATCAACACAAACATCAAGACATCAACACAAACATCAAGACATCAAGAACACAAACATCAAGAAGACATCAACACAAACATCAAGAAGACATCAACACAAACATCAAGACATCAACACAAACATCAAGACATCAAGAAGACAAACATCAAGACGTCATCAAGACAAACATCAAGAAGACATCAACACAAACATCAAGACATCAACACAAACATCAAGACATCAACACAAACATCAAGAAGACAAACATCAAGACAAACATCAAGACGTCATCAAGACATTAAGACGTCATCAGCAACGCGTGAGTCCTGCGTGATCATATTGAGTTTACAGAAGGAAATAAAGGCAGAATATTTGCGCATATACGGGCCTGTACAGTATAGATATATAATATATAATATATATGGCGCATATATACGAGCTTTATATTCCCACAACGTCCGCGAAATGTTCTCGTAAAGTTATCAGAAACGTTCTTGCAGTAACGTTAGTAGAGCGCTTTTATAACTTTATATAGCAAAACGTTGTTTTTAAGTTGTTATGGGAGCGTTCTCAAAGCGTTTGAATAACGTTCATATAACCAAGCAATAGTGTTAATACTACAGCTATAAAACTGGACAATGTGAGCATTCATAGAAGTTTCAAAACAACATTTTAAAGTCTCTGTTATTTAATGGAAACGTTAGGGAAACGTTCCCACAACCTATGTTTGTTAGAGTATTCACCAGAATGGCGATGAAATTATTGTCATAGTTTAATAAAAAGTCATTACATGTCGCAGGATTAATATTAATGGGAGTCCTCGACCAGATGGACCCGTTAGGCTTCATAACGAATGAAGATCTGAGGATGTTTCTGCACCGCAAGAAAACTGAGATTTCCTGCCTGGAACAGCCGGATATTTTCCTCAACCAGCTGCGGGATTATGATCTGCTGCCAGAAAAACTATATCAAGTATGAATTCATCTCTTTCTGTAAATAAATACTGACGTTTAAACAAGCATTAGTTAACTTGTTCTTTGTGTTTGATTGCAGAAGGTGAAAAGGAAGCGCTTTCGTGAGCAGAAGCAGAAGGGCCTGTATGAGATTCTGGACTGGCTGGAGACGGAGAAATCTCAGTGTATGCATCGGTTTTGGGGCTGTGTGTTCAAAGAGCACATCCTGAAGCAGTACCCTACACTACACGTGCTCAAAAACAACCTGCTGGACGGTTCGTGATTTCACACGCCTGTGCTGCCGTATATGTGTTGGAAAATTAAATTCTTCCCTTTTTACGTTCATGTGTTTTGTTGTCGATCGGTCCAGGAAGCTTCCAGTTCTACGAGAAACCCGCAGATGCTGAAGGATCATCTGAGAAGGAGAAGAATGATGGAAAGCAGGAGAAGAATGAAGGAAAGCAGGAGGAAGTGAAGCAGAAGAAAAAAGCGAGAAAGAGGAAGAAAGGTGATGAGAGCGATGAAGATAGTGATGGGCCAGGTCCTTCAACAGCCTCCAAACCTACTCAGAAGAAACCAGCGAAACCTTCTTTTTGTGAGTCTCTGTGCTGAAGAAGGTCCCACACTGATGAGCTGTGCTTCTGTGCCCAAAACACTCATACCCTGACCCACATGTCTTCTCTCCTTCACAGCCCCTGTGAAAAAAGGAGACGCACAGGAGATGTGGAACTGGCCTCTGTATAAAACGCAGCTGCCTGTAACCTGTGGTAATCAAGAAGGCACTCTGCATCGAGACAGACTGGCCAGAGGTTCACATTCATTCAGTTTTTACTTTATTTTCTGTCTGTCTCTTTAAGGCGTGACACTAGCAACGCCAAAGTCCTGGGTTTAATTCCCAAGGAATGCACGAGCGAATGAAACGAACACCTTTAATGTGCTGTTAGTGCATTAGATGAAAGCTGATGTTCATGTAAATGAATGAAGACATGCTTTATTTCATGCTTTTTCATGTGTTTGTTCTTCAGGGCAGAAGTGTATTTTGGCACAGGAGCGCTGGTTCACTCCATCTGCCTTTGAGAAGTTTGGAGGAAAAGAAAGACACAAAAACTGGAAAAGCAGCATTCGCTGCGGAAATACCCCACTAAAGAAACTCATAGAGGTATTCCTGCCTGTCTGTCTGTCTATCTGTCTGTCTTTCTATCTGTCTGCCTGTTTGTCTATCGATCAGTCTGTCTGTCTATCATTGTACATCAAATGTACAGTACCCAGCTTTACCCTTTCAGCTTTTTTTGAAACTCAAGAATACTTTCTCATTCCATTCAACCATCTCTCTTTTACTCCTCTCTCACTCTCTCTTTTTCTCTTTTTCTAGGAGGGTCATCTTCAGTGTCCACTGGCGGAGAGAAGGAAGCGCACATGTGTCTTAAATGTATTGTGTATTTGCTCCCTTTGTTTTTATTCTGTGACTTCGTTTTTGACAATCACGTGGTAAGTGCCGGTTTCTTCCTGCAGAACATACCAGTGCAGTTTTCAGCCAGCTCAGAAGAGAGCGCTAGTGCTGGTGAGTACCTCAAACCGCATGTACACACACGCTGTCTGCCTGTGTCTGTCTGTCTGTTGTCTGTCTGCCTGCCTGCTGTCTGTGTCTGTATGCCTGTTGCCTGTCAATCTGCCTCTCTCTGTCTGTCTGTAAGTCTAAACACTGTTTTTCTCCTCAAGACTCTGAAAGCAGTTCTGAGATGGAGGAGGAAAGAGACGATGAAGACTTTGAAGAGCAGGGAGAGAGAGAGGGACGAATGGAGTTCAGAGGAGGAGAAGAGGAAGAGGAGGAGGAAGACATGGAGGATCTGTCTGTTTTTCAGGCTGCTTCTCTGCCAGTCAGCTGTGTTTCATTAACTGGGACTCTGCACAAGTATCGGTTTGCATCAGGTACGAGCTGGATTCTGCTGCTGCTCTGTATGCAGAACTGTGCAGATAAAGCTACTGTTACTAACAAACACTCAAGCTCTTAAAAATACTTGGATACTTGTGTGTGGGGTCGACACACCTCGTTTCCAGAAAAGTGCTTAGTGGATTTGTGTCTTTCTATTGTAATGCATATTATGAGTCACAAACAGTGCTTTTATGATTCATAAATCATAAAAGCATGTTATGTTGTTGCAGTAAGCAGGTCATTTCATGTCATGTTGCCTGCAGGCAAAACTGACGGATGTTTCAGTGCAGTTTATTACCCTTTTATATCTTACGTTTTGCATTGTGATTATTTTTTGTTGTAAGCACAATGGAAAAACAATAAGCAACAACAGGCAGTTTATTTTAATTTTTATTCATTAATAAATTGGTTCATTAGTCTAATGACAAATTCAATAGATCCTAAATAAATCAGAATACACCTCGTCTATTAAACTAACTCCTCTCATAAACTAACACCGTCATTTACATTATAAAGGATTCTGGACCTACAGGAAATACACACTTTATCTGCCACCAAATGTTTATTCACATGAAAGACCCTATGTAGATAACACCCTCAACAGTAAACAGAATACCCCTAAACAGGCAAATCTTTATTCTGATCTTCTCTGCTGTAGTTGTTTTCACAGATTTGTTTTTGTCATTTACATGGAAACGAAAACTGTGTCGTTTTCAAAAAACAGGGTGGAGACAGATGTGTGGGTGTGTCCTGTGAGTTCAGTGAGTTATCAGTCATCAGGGTACTGTCAACATCCACACTGTGATATTTGGTCTCCTCTCAATCAATTTAACAACAGCCTTAAACAGGCTCATCCAATCAGAAGTCAGAGTCAGGACTATCAGCTTTAAAATGTTTGTTTTCTGTTTACACAGTCTCATTCTTTGTGTTTGAGTGATCTGTAGTTTCTGACTGTGCTGCAGGTTTACACAGTCTTTTGTTATGTGTTTGAGTGATCTGTAGTTTCTGACTGTGCTGCACGTCTGTTTACATGGGAAGTGTTTAATGCGCTGTGTTTAAGTTGGCACTGTTATTTTTTTGATGTGTATTGCAGGTTTGCGTGGGAAATGTATACGTACTGATGAAGCCTGGTTCACTCCAGAAGAGTTTGTAAGGCAGGAATCATCTCTCACGGCTGCACTGTGGAAGAGAGATATATTGTGCCATGGCAAAACTCTCAACTTCCTAGTTAAGGTACCCGGCTTACACATTTATGTTCTGTAAACGTATTTCTAATTGTTTTGTTTTGACTGTGGCACTGTCAAATGTCCAGTTTTCCTTATTTGTGGAACATTAATTAACATCCTCACAACCTCTTTTGTAACAGCTTGGCTTGTATTACTTCAGCAGAGTCTTTTCTCTGTTATGTAAAAAATACTGACTTATCTAAGATGTACCATCACATTATTTAAATACTATGTTAACTGTTTTGTTAAGGATGTTTTTATAATAGTAAGAACTTTGCTACCAGCTTTATAACGCTAACGTTTAAAGTAAAGCAATCTGTAACTTTCGTCAATTTCAATTTAAAGCCAATTAAAGCCAAACTGACATTATCCGGGAAATCGGACCCGACAGCTCACATTATAAGTCATTATTGTAAAGCTGACTGTTGTGAATCAGGGTAAGATAAGAAGATCGTGCTGAACACGGATCTGTTATGTACTTGCTTAATAACTAATTTAAATAACTAATAAAAAAAAAAAGTTACGGATTGCTACTTTATACAATGTTGCACAAAAAATGTTTTGTCCTAAAATTGTGAAAATGTGCATGTCATTTTTTTTATTAAAAAAGCTTTTTCTAACTTAAGGATATTATATATTAGGGATATTATATTGCCTTATATACCACGTATAGCTACGTTTTTGGAACGGTCTCTGTTAGTTGAGTAATTGTGAGTGAGAGCAGAAATCCAGCTGTGATTGTGATTTTCAGAAAGAGATTCTGCGCATCCATTCGCTGCTGTGTGAGTGTGAGACCTGCAGCAATGAGGAACAAGACCTGGTAAGAGTCACACACACCTGACATCATCAGTCCATGTCACATGACCAGAAACAAACTTATAAATGTCATCAAAGCTCATTCATTCAGTGCCAGAAAACATGAACTTTAAAGCATTCGGACTGAAGTTTATATTTGTTTGTACATTTTTATATTATACGTAATTATAGAATTTGTTGTATTGCCTTTAATTTATAATGATTTCATTTTGCATTTAAAGCTGCATTAAATTAAAAATGAACAAATGTACATGTACATGACAGATCCATGTTCAGCACGATCTCCTTATCTTACTCTGATTCACAACAGTAAGTTTATAATAATGATTTATAATTTGAGCTGTCGGGTCTGATTTCCCAGGAAATGTCAGTTTGGCTTTATTTGACTTAATTGACCATACGTAAAGAAAAAGAAAAGTACGTAAAGTAACCTGCAATTTTATACTTCAGAAAAATATGTCTTATATTACAGAGATGGCAAAGTAAAAAATTGCAGCTTTAAAGTTTTACTTTACATTATAGACTAACAGTAATAAGAATCATCTTTGAGAAAAATGTAATTTACAAAAATCTGGATGCAACACAGATATGAGAACTGGGACTGTGCTGTTGTTATGATAATAGTGTCACAATGTAAAAAGTCATGATTTTGTTGTGTTCCTGCTGTAGTGGCCATGATTGTAAACACAGTAAATACATGTGTGCATTTTATAAGACATTAAAAGAGTGAATGTGACGTCATGTCGTTCTGTGAGCAGCTGGCACAGAGAAATGATGACGTGTGTTACGAGTGTGACTCTGACGGAGATCTCGTGTGCTGTGATGAGTGTCCACGAGCGTTTCATCCACACTGTCACCTGCCAGCTGTGGACAGAGACTCACCCGGGTGAGAGAAAGACAGAGAGAGAGGGTTCAGTCATTACATTAGCACTGAGTGTATGTGTGGTTGATTTATTCTGCTGTGTGTGTATATACATGCAGGGATTGGTTGTGTACTTTCTGTGTGCTGAAGAACAGTCAACAGTGGCGAGTCTCCAGTCACATGACTGAACAGGAAGCTTTGAGTCTCCCAGTGTCTCAAAACATAGTGGTAACACACACATACCCACACACAATTTTATATGTTTCTTAATCTAGAAGAACAAAATAAGACGACAAATTTAGCATAAGGAAACTAAATATTTAAAATTTTAAGAATCCATTAGGACTTAAATTCAGACGTTTTACTTAATTTATCTGTAATTACTTGTATTTTCATTGCTAGATTATAGTATCAACTTACTGTAATACAATAAAATGCCATTCTTTTTAGCATAAATGAATGGCAGTATATAACACGATTTACAAATAGTTTGCATTCATTTTAATTACAGTTAATAAGTTCATTCATTGCAATTAATACATTTAAATATTATATTCTTGTAATACAGTAATGTGCCCAGCAAAATCAAGCTTTATGGTCTTAAAATACACATAAACTAAAGCAGTGTTGTGTGTTTTTTTCAGTACTGCCACTACCTGCTGTTATATGTGTACAGAGAGGATGCCCAACATGTGTTTGTGCAGGACCCTCGCAGAACAGTAAGATAAACTGATGTTAGCTCGCTTTCACACCTCATCCCCTCTCATACTGTTGAAACGTTATAACGGCAATAATGGAACGTTTCAGGTGCGCAGATACTCTGAATTCATCACTCAGCCCATGTGGCTGGACAAAATCAAGCTGAAGTTGGAACAGAACGAGTATCGCACTGTTGGAGATTTTATGTCGGACTTTCAGCTTATTTTCAGCAACTGCAGCAAATTTAACCGGGTGAGACTCACAGCTGGACATATTAAACAATCAGCCACAGATACAAACACAATTCAGATTGTGCTTACGTGACATGTAAATATGTGATGTACAGTTTTTAGCAGTTTGGTTATTGTGTTCTGTAATGACTGTTTTGCATGTTTTGACTGAGTTCTGGTGTTTATCTCTTGCTTTTTAAAGGACAATGAGTTTGGTAGAATGGGGGCCAGACTGAAGGATTTGTTTGATGGAGAGTTCCAGAAAATCTTCACCATCCAATAACATTTCTCATTAACTCTGGTATCGTTTTAAAAGACAACATTACTGTATCTTTCCATTGCATCATAATCTCCTGTCGTTCTCATGACTTGTTTTTGTTGCATAAAGCTCTTTTTTATAGATAATAGTTGAACATTTCATCCTAAATCAAAGAAGCATCACATTTTAAGCATCGAGTCAGTTTCTGTCCTGCTGCATGATGCGACAGAATAAAAGACTGTGTGTTTAGTGATGTATAATATACAGTTATATTACAGAGGAAGTAAACCAAATTATCTTTATCTCCGGCACTACTGGCGCTGAAAATTCTGATTACTATGAACAATGTATCGCTTTATACTTTTATCATGTCACTCTTGCACTGTAAAACACATTTTAGCATTATCTATTTTACGGTGTACATTAATTTCTGCGCATGTTTTCAGAGTTTCTCAAACTGTTTCTGTCAGTATCTCTGCACAGTAAACCCGTATAAAGACCCTTCACACTGTGGACCATTACGATAACAATAAAGATTAACTATAACCATATTAACTATACCGATAAACATACAAGGAATTATATAGTTGTGATCAATTTTGGAGCCAGTATTGACAGCCAATCAAATCCAGTCGATTTTAAACAGCTTGCACCTCAGAATAAACAGCATTATATACTGGTTACAGTATATATGGTTCTATAATAATTATTATATATATGATTATATATGGTTATAATGATCTTTATAGTTATTTTTCTTAGTGTGAATGTGTAAGAGTATTTTAACAGAAGAACGTATATGAGCAGAACTGATGGCTGGATCGGAAACGTATTCTTTTAATGAGTTTTAATGAAAGTTTAATTTAATGTACATTTCAATCACCTGTCATGTATTGTTTATATATGTCTATATAAATGAAAAGATCATTGTATTTTATATAAGTGTGTTGTGCATTACGGTTTGTGTGATTCATGGGGTGTGTTATTAATTAATACATATGTAAATTAAAAATGCAGTGTGCTAATATAAAACTACTTTATTCTGATGTGAAACTCATTTCTGTGTGTCTGTCGAGAAATGCAGAAATGTAACTATAATCATTTGTCATTTTTTTTAAAGCATGATCAAACTGATTTCATTTTTACATTCCCTCCATTGTACTGTACCAGGATCAGTTTTGTGTTGACTCTCAGTTTGGCTTGTCATTCAGCATCTGTACAGGGGACAAAATGGTTGTTTGGTTGCTTCATGAGCGTCGGTTTCACAGTGTTTGATCCACTTTTAATGCCTCTGTATTTATTTAATCGTTTCACAGTTTTATGGTGAAAATATTACAGTGTGTAAAATAATATTAGAGTGTTTAAAGTCTCTCTGTCTCATCTCTGTATGAGACATAAAACTGCAGGTCACTTTACCTACTTTTCTTTATGTGTGTTAAAGTAAAATGAAGCCACATATATTATATTATAATAATATCTGCCAATAACAGTTTTCCTTCATTTTTCACTATATTTTCAATATATATTTCAGGTTTAGTTTACTGTTAACATGAGTTTTCACAGCTGGTTTCATCTGTCAGGTGGATTGGTGGCTCATAGCTGCTCATTGGGAGTCAGATTTGCGGAAGTGTGTGTGTGTGTGTTAGAGGCAAAATTCAGACGAGGTTTTTATTTCATGTGTGCACATCTCTGTGTCAGAGTCCCCAGAAGAGCCATAATAAAGCCGAAACACAGAGATCAGGTGAGTGCACATCCACTTTAATGCACAGAGAAGAAGAAACTTTAAGTTTCGATTCTGCGCAATTGAAAGTGAACGAGCGTGTCCGTGAAGTTACCCAAACGTTAGGAAAGTAATGTTTATACAACGTTCAAAGATCTGCTAACGTTACGGACCCCGAGAACGTTTTGCTAACTTTGAGAGAACCTTTGGAGAACGTTAACCAACCTGTAATAACATGTAAAGGTTGTAAGACTTTCTGACGTCATTTAGTTTCATTTTCTATTCACAGTCGATCAGAGCAATGAAATAATATCTTGGATGGAGTGTGACGCAATTTTTCAATATTATTGCAATTGTTGTTCTTGATCATCAATGTGCAGAATTGAGTTCAATCTATTGAAAAGTGCTAAAGGCCTAGAAATGGTTCCCTTCATGTTGAATAAATGATGTATTTATAAGGACCGTGTGTGTTTCAGAGGACATGGAGGAAGATTCACTCACTGAACCGGAGGACAGTTCAGGATCTGACCGGCAGAGCGAAGATGAAGGACAGAACGGAGAAAGTGGAAGAAAAAGGAGGATGAAGACGCGGAGCTGTCAGGAGAAACAGCAGATGAGAGGAACCAAGAATAAACACAGTCCGAGTACATGAAAAATGCTTTTAATGAAACATATTACGCTCTTCAAATAAAGGTTCCTCACAGTGATGCCATAGGAGAACCCTTTTTTGTTTCCCAAGGAACCATTCAGCTTTTCATAGTCTAAAGAACCCACTGCAAACATCCTTTGGTGTAACAGAAAGGTTCTGCAGATGTTGAAGGTTCTTTAGGGAACCATACGGCCAAAACTGGATCTTCTGTGGCGCGGTGTGAGGAACGTTTTTCTGCAGTCTGTGTTTCCTGTTCGTGTCTGATGCATGACTTTCGTTTCAGGTTTGAGTCAGTCTTTAGGACGGCAGATAAACAACAAATCTTCACTTCCTGTTACATGTGGAGATAAAGAGGGTGTCTTGCATTTGGTGAAATTTGAGAACAGTAAGTCAAATTTGACGGTGTTTGTATTTGTTAAGGAAAGTTTTGTTTAAAAAGTCGCTGATCTAGTAAAGCTGTCCATCAAGCAGACTGTGTGTGTGTTCAGGTGAGAAGTGTATCCTGAGTGAAGGCCAGTGGTTCACACCTTCAAAGTTTGAGAAGTTCGGTGGGAAGGAGAGGAGCAAAAAGTGGAAGATTAGCATCTTGTGCTGTGGTGTTCCTCTCCAGACATTCATCGAGGTGCGAAAGAATGACCGACCGCTTTCAACAGCTGTTACAGCTGCCAT
>JAZGTH010000103.1:1427500-1497500 GCA_036877525.1 Chromobotia macracanthus
CTTGTAATTAACAACACAGTTGTTTTTAATTCAGTAGCTTGTACCGAAGCTGGATTACTTAAAGAGTTACTTAAAGTAAAATGTGACTTAAAACTATTACACGACAGTACACCGCACCAGGAAGATCTGTTACAACTGTTACAATCTGATCTAAACAAGGCTACAACTAAGACTGCGTGAGGAGATCAGAAGCTTTCAGGTAGTGTTTTATAGCTTAAAATATTATGATTTTGTGCTCATGTTTTAATGGAAGAGCAGAGAAGAAGGTTATAAAGAAAACTGAAAATCAAAATGTTTGTTTTACATATTTATATATAAATACAAAAAGCCAAGGGACATTGCTGTCACATCTGGGCGCGTTTGGAAAACAGGACTGGAGACGCCAATTCCTATACGATCAAAAAGGTTTATTTCTTAGAAATAAAGCAGAACGTTTTCCAAGATTTCAATATTTGCTGTGTTTGAATATGACTTCATGCTGTATGGGCAGAAAAGAGTCGATCAGGTTTTTATTTCACGGGTGGATCAGATGACTAGATGAAAACATGCATGTGTAACAAAGTCAACAGCATAATTACAAGCTCACTGACTGTCTGTTGTTTTCAGGCAGACGCAAAAGCCTCTACAACAACATGGACTTAAATTTTTTCACAGATCAGGAATTATTTGAGTTTTTCTGCCAAAACAAGACAAGGATTTCTACGATCAGAGACCCGGTGATGTTTCTCCGGCATCTGAGAGACAACAGAATCATTACAGACGATATCTATGATGTAAGCTTGATTTTCAGAGCTCCAGACTACTGATAAATGCTTAAATCATATCCAAGGCAGGGTGAGAAATAAACTTTTCTATTAAAGAGCAATATTTGCCCCCTGGAATTGATTTCCAGGATCATAGTTTACCTGTATGACAGCAATTTTTGTCCCTTTTGTAAAGTAACTGTATGTGTTGTTTCTTATGTCAAATACTTACATTGATTAAATTAATTCAGGCAATAAGAATAATGACATCTAAAACAAAATAAGTGTGATGATGAGTAAAATTAAGCACTTTGTTTCTAACATTAACACACACACACAATGTTATAATGAAAAAATGAGTCTTTTTTCAGTCTTTTCATTTCTGCCTTTTCTTTGTCTTCTAAAGACTTTGATGAAGAATGAATCGTTTCTCTTTTGTAAATCTGTCTGTCTCTCTCTCACATCTTTTGAAGAGCGTCCGTGACCCTGACAATAGTGTTGAAGGTGTTTATACTGTGTTGGACTTTATTGAAAATCGTGGACCAAGAGTCGTAAGAAGGTTTTGGATTTGTGTAAACAGGGAGTATATCTTGGAGCGGTACCCTGAAATTTATGAGCTGACTCAGACTTTGAATAATGGTGAGATGTCTGTCTGTCTGTCAGACTGTCTGTTTGTCTTTCTGTCTGTCTGTCAGCGGTGTTACATTGTTGATTTATTTCAGAGTTGGGCAGATATTTAGTTGATGAGAGTCGTGATGCGGGCAGGGAAAATGAGGCCAGTCACAGATCAGAGCAAAGATGTGTGAGAGAGGAACCGAGCACCAGTTTTACAGGTACTTACATTCACGAGTTCTCATTGAATGTTGCTTGAGCACTGCTGGTTCTCCTGTAGCGGTAGAGGTTGTGGATTCAATTCCACAGGAGCATGTTAAATGAACTGTTAGTTGTTTTGGATTCAAGCGTCTGCCAAACATGTAAATGTAATGTTTTGTCTCTTTATCTGTTCTCTTGTCTGTTTTCACCCAAGAAGGACAAAGAGATTCTTTTACCCAGGAGACACCAGCAAATCTCTGGGATTGGCCTTGTTATGAGAGATGGCTTCCTGTTCAGTGTGGGGAACTTGAGGGCTTGCTGGACAGAGAAAGACTGTACAGAAGTAAGATACTCTGCTAATGTAAACGTTTCATACTGTCTAGTGTGACCATATTTTTCACAAGGTTGCATACTCTTTTTATCATTACTTGAAACAATATCTGAATTCTATTTTTATAAATATTGTTTTTGTTTTTAAAACAATTTCATATTGAATATGCTTTTAAAATTATTAGACTCATCATTGTTTACTTGAATGATCATCTGTGTTGTCTGTTGTATTGCATGAAAATCCATCCTCTTTATCAGGAGAGCAAACTTTCATTAAAATAGAAGAACAGCTCATTAAACCGTGGCAGTTTGAGGAGATGGGGGGAAAAGGTTCAGTCAAGAACTGGAAAATGAGCATATTATGTCAAGGCATACCGCTCATGACACTCATTCAGGTGAGAAAAGATTATTTATTGAGCTTAAATTTTCATTCAAATGTCATTATAATACATAGTGAAAGTGACATATGTGGTAACCCATACCCGAAATGTGACCTCTGCATTTAACCCATCACTGGTGAGTGAACACACTGCAAGTCATGAACACAAACACACCCAGAGCAGTGGGCAGCACACTACTGTGCCTGGGGAGCAATTGCTTAAGGGCACTTCAGCTGCTACCTGCTAGTGCTGGAATCAAACCAGCAACCTTCTGATTACAAGCCTGACTCACTTACCAGTAGGCCACAACAGCATGTACATGCACATAAGCTTCTTAGCTACTGTACAATATATCGCCAAATTTATGTGTTAAACAAGTCGTGTTCATTACAATTAAATGTTTCTATTATTCAATGTTAAATTACACACTTTACTTTTAAAAGTTCAACTATAATGTGCTGTTATTACACCTTGTCTAGGTTTTCTAACCTCTTTTGACAACCTTTCTATGTGTGTGCATCTGTGTATGATGAAAGTAATCTGGTATACACTACCGGTCAAAAGTTTATAACCACTTATGCATTATTAATATCTCTTGACACATTTTTGAATAATAGTAAACTCATTAAAACTATCAGGTAACACAAGGTATTTATAGGAATTATGTTTATGGGACTAAAGAAAATTCCAAATAAATCAAACCTTGTTATATTGTAGCATATTTAATATAATCACACATTGCCTAGAATTTGCAAAAATGTTCTCTTGCCATTTTACCATTTAGTTTCTTGAGACTAATTCACTATCATCACCCTGCGATGATGTTTAAACAGTAATGAAGGAGTTCCCATCTGTGCTAGCCTCTTATTGACTGCTGGTTCTTCCTTATTTGGTCCAAATGATCCATATCAAAACCATTTTCAGATAAAATTGTCATTTTCTAATAACAAAATTGGCACAATAATATTTTTGTCTACAATAATACTTTTAAATGTTTAAGCAAACGACTTCAAATGAAACGATTTAAGGCAAGTGATTCTTTTGTGGTTGTGGCCCTTTGTGTCAGTGTCTGTTTGTATACAAGTCTGTTTGTATATATACATATACATATATATATATATTTTTTTTTTTTTGATTATCCTATTGAAAGAATAACTGTATGTTTGTGTGTTGTTTTCTTTTCAGAGGGACATTTTGAAGCTGTCTCGCTATGAGGGAAAACTTGTTCTTCATAAATGATGTACTTTGGTAGACATCTCTGATGTATTGCCTTTTTTAATACATCAAATTACTTGATTATTGATTAACTATTGTTTTCCTCTTGTGACTGTATTAAAGAGTTAAAGGCAGTAGGTCTAGTGATTAAGCACTGGGTGTCAGGGTCGGGGGAGGGAAGAACCCAATTGCAGAACAGCTTGACATGAATGTGGACTTTATTAAAACAAAACTCCCTTGAGGGGGAAAAACAGAAACCAACAGGGAAACATAATCCAGACTTGAACAAGAACCATAAACAAAAACATGACAACAGGCACTGTGATATCCTCTCCACAAGACAGCAAACTAATGCAAACTAAACGAATGACAGGAGAATTAACGAGAGGGCAGGGTTATGACATGCGACAGGAGAGCACAAAGTAAACAAACAATGGCCATGTGTTTCTACAGATGACAAAGACACAGAGAATGAGTCTAGATCCTGACTCCAAGAAACAAGAACCAAGACTAGGATTGAGTCAGGATCCAAACATCATGCTCTGAAACTAAACACGGGCTGTCAGGATCCTGACAAGAGAAACTAGGAGAAACTCAAGACATGAAGCCAGGACCCTGACACTGGGTTCATTTGCAGGAACGTATCGTAAAACAATAACACTTCTCTGGTGCTTTTTCTAAAGATATGGTTTCATGCTTCCCCCAATGAGGTGCTGATACCCAGGATATGACCTCAGTTTTACCTTCCTTCACTCTCACTGTCCATGCTCTCTCTGTAGGTTCAGATCAATGCAGCTCACCAAACATATCTGCAACATACAGTGTCATGTCATTGAGTTGTCATTTTCATGTTTGGTATCATTTTAAAGGTTTTGGTGTGACAGGTAAAAAGGTCTTATTTCTATAATCATGGGATATAGCATTCTGAGGGCTTAAAAACGTAAAAAAACTTAAAAAATAATCTACACTCCTTTTCAGAAGACTTGGATCATGTTGTTTAACTACCCCAGCAGGCTGCCCCTGCAGGTCACGAGAAGCTTACCAGACCAAACTCTGAATTGGCTGTAGATTTGACTCTTATCTGTGTATATAAGGTGGCCAGGCAAAAGACTCAGGGAAGCCTTCTGTACCCATAACTTCACACACCATTGCTATGTGTCTGTATTGTCAGGTATGATTTAGACTCTGTATCTTAAACTTTTGTATTCACAACAGGATCATTTATTATTTGAATTCAAATTCACACCATGTCTTTTATTGCTTTTAATTGATGTTTCAACCTGCCTGGCATAATAAATTGTGATTCTTGATATGTTTGAAGTTCTTCAGAAATTGTTATTACCGGTAGATTAGAAGGAGTCTGATTTTACCACAAAATAAGTATGTCAGGATAAGATCATACTGGAGACTTAGTAGTTGGAAGGAGCTAAGAGCACATCAACCAAGACCTCCAGATTTCTGTCTATCATCTGACTTAGCAAGTTGCACGATTGTGACTAAGATAACTGTTTTTAGATCTGAGCAAGCATGGAGCAACCAGGTTTAATAATATTAGTTTTGTGATCGTGAGATGCGCATATACTGGCCGGCGCAAGGTGATAATGAAAGGGTCCCTAATGAAAGAATAACTAACAGTATGGAAATTTACAAATAATCAAACACTAAATTATGATCAGCAGATAATTTATAATCACTACCCTAAATAAGCTTTGAGAGATGAGCAGACCAAAAACAGTTATTTTCATGAAGATCTTGCCTTTTCTAGGCCCACCCCAACTATAAATCCTGCTTATGATATTGTGAACAAATTAAATTATCTACTCTATGTGGCCAAAGGAATGTGACAAAAAGTATGTGCATTTGTGAAAGCACAATTTTATTGAAAGCTGTGGACATCAACATGTTGAAAAGTTCTGGAAGTGTGTGAACCAGGACCATATTTTAAAGCAGTACCAGCCACTCTCTGAGCTGACTGAGATTGTAAACCATTACTGGGGAACAACAGAGATGAAACGACAAGAAGGTCAGAGAGCAACTGTGAGAGTGACCGAGCTGGACCATCATCACAAAGCACTAACAACCAGAGGACAGCTGCAGCTGAACATGCAGAGAGAGGTGAGGTCACCAAGCGGAATATGTCATTACTTTATTATATATAGTAATATGCTAATATATAGTAATAGTAATATTATATATAGTAAAAGCTTAGATTAACATTGACTAAGATTAAGATTTAATGTTGCTCTAAAGCCACGCCTCCTCCAACATGTACACACACATAGTTTGACAGACAAGTAAGACAACCTGTCATTGGCAATAATACCCATTACACTGAGAGAAAGAAAAACATGTTTAAATTGGCTGTGTGGGGAAACAGATGGTATCAGGTAAAGTGTTGTATTTGTACAGAATATTGTTACAATAATAAATAAACAATATATCAGTTGTAAAAATAATAAAATCATTTTAATAATAGTCTGATTACACTTGACACTGATTATGAAGATACACTGTAAAAAAGCTTTGCTGCCTTAATTTTTACGTTTGATCAACTTGGCTGCACAAGTCATTTTAACTTACTGTTTTTAATCTTGACTGGTGTTAAGCAATTTTTAAAGTTACAGCAACTTAACTTACTTTTAAAAGTTACACCAGTCACAGTTTAAAATATTAAGTTGAAATTACACCAAGCTGATTAAACTCTGAGTATGGAAGTAATTGTGACTGGTGTAAATTTTAAAAACAGTTGACACAACGTATACATTACATAGTACAACATATTTTTTAAAAACACGAGTTTTTAAAAATGTACATGATGTAATGCATTCATGTATTACCATTTGTATAAGCAAACACAATAAATCCATCCTTGCATACTTTCAAGTGTTATATTTCACATTTTTGTTCTTTTATAATTCGTTTTTTTGGATTTCTTGTCACACTTGTCACATATGTTTGTTTAGAACCCCTCGGCATCACTGTTTAATGCCCAGGGCTTCCCTTTCAGTGTCATTTTTTGATGTGCTCTTTTGCTTTCAGTTCTTTGCTAAATATATGACGTGTGGAGTGAGAATGTGTTGGATTCCAGGTGTGCAATCTAGTGTAACTGAGGTGGCTCCCACAGTTCATTTTATCAGCTTGTCGATTTATTTGTCTATTTATTTGTTTTTAATATATGTGACCTGTGCTGGCAAAATGAGTCAGAATAAGCTCAGGCTAATTACCAGCTTCGATTTTGATCTAATCTGAGGTTTAAACGGATTCATTAAGCTCTTGTCTAATGATCCCGCTGTTCCAAATAGCAGTTAAACATCTAAAAAAATCTTTATTTGTACATTTTCTGAAAGGTGAACCTTCCTAAATTGTTTCTTTGTTTTAATGTAATTCATGATTTTTTTTCTGCTGTTATTTGTACATGTGCAAGACTTGTACAAGTGATGTATGTCCTGTGGTAACATTCCCCTCCCTCCTCCTTTGAATGACATGACAAAAGGCATTTGCATAAGTAAATAATATTTGTTTGTGTAGGTTAACATGAAAACAAGTCTAATAGGTGTATTTCGTTTTATGTCTGGGTGTGGTTAAGAAATAGATTCAACAAAATCCAGAGAAAAAACAAAAACAAATTTAAATTGGCTTTGTGAAGAATGAGAAAGTACCAGGTAAAGTGATGCGTTTTGTCAACAAATATAACAATAGTTTCTAAAGGATAATGATTATAACAGTAGTTTTGGGAAACATAGGATTCATTGTGTGTTTTTTATTATTATAACTAGTTTTTTGAGTGCTAGTTATAGTTGTTGTTTTGTTTTCTGAGACTTATTTTTTCTCCCAAATATGTCAGGTAGCAAGTCTGGGCAAGTTGTTGCATGTTTTAAATGTTAACTTTTACGTGTTTGTTCTCTTATGATTTCAGTTTTTCTTAAAGGAACAGTTCACAGGAACGTTTTTTAGCAGGTGAGCAGGTACCGTCTAAAATCTCAAACATTTTTTGAGATTTTTTTGAGAGTTTTTTCTTAGTAAAAATGGTTAAATCAATAAAATGTAATTACTTGTATGTTCTCCTTAACAGAAGTGGAATAAAAAACAATACCATGGATACCTTTGACTTTTTTCGCAAAAACAAGACAAAGATGTCTACAATCAAAAACCCAATTATGTTTCTTCGTCATCTTAAGGACAATGATATTATTACAAAAGAGCACTTTGTAAGCTTGATTTTTTAACATTACTCTGATTATAGCTAATATCTAAATATCATTGCCCAACTGTTTTGCATGTTACCCCACATTAACAAGAGCTTTCATTACTTTTTTGAGCACAATGGTACTTTTTCACAAGCAACTAGTACATTTTCAAAACTCTTAATACATTTAAGTCATTTTAACAATCAGTTATTAGCAATAGTAAACAATGCATGATCTGTGTTTCAACTCATACACAGATGTACTGAATTTTAAAAAAATCATTAGAAAATATTAAACTAAACTCAGCATTTTACCGATTTGTTGAGATGTCAGTACTGAAAGTTTTGAAATATTTAATTAATATGTTAATTAATATGAAAAGTAAACACAAAATTGCTGTGCACTGTATGTATTTCTCTCACTCTTGTTCTGATTCTTTCACTGTTCTGTCATGAAGAAAACATATGATGCCAACAACAGTGAAGACAGTGTGTACAGAATCTTAGAAGATATTGAAAGCTTTGAACGTCCCACATTGAGAGATTTGGACGGTGTGAATGAAGAGCATATTTTACAGTTGTATCCTGAACTCTCTGAACTGATTAAAAATCTAAAACCGAGGAAGTCAGACAGCAACAGTGAGAGTGATCAAGCTGGACCATCATCACAAAGCATGAACAGCCAGATGAAGACAGCTGAACACATGGAGAGAGGTGACAACACTGAGTATAATACACCATATTAACTGATTACCATATGCAAGTCCAATTGCAAGACTTTAATGGCTGTTAAATTAAACAAATAAATATATACAAAACATACAATAAACAACATACAAATATATATAAATTGTTCATTATTTAATACATGCCTGAGTACAACAGATGGATAAAACAGCTTTCTTGGACAGAGAGTTTGTATAATTGTTAAAAAGTTGAAATTCAGGCACATCACTGTGAACAGAATGAACCTCTGTGAAACTCTCTGAAAGTGTATAGACAATCTCTGATAAATGATAACAATCAGACTTTATCATGTTGTCAATATACAATGTTTTAGTTTGTAGCTTTGAAGTTTCTTCATTTCAAAACTTTATTTCATTTGGCATTATCTTTTAACCTTTAAATCATAATCTTTTTGTTAATCTATAACAGAATCTAGCTAAACAATCTACCCCACTCAATCCCAAAGATATTTTCCTCTCTAGAAGAGGTGTTCTGGTAATAAGTGGAAAAACTTTTTCAAATGAAAGAATGAGTCAAAATTATTTTCTGTGATGATTAACAAGATGCCATGAATGTGTCGGTGCTGGTTTTAGAGGGTGTGGTTTGTTGGATTCAGAAAGATGATTAAATAAAGTGTGTATTTTATCTGTGTGAAAGAGAGTAACCAGAGGACATCAGCAAACACACAGCAGTGCTTGGACATTGTAAGGTGAGTACACAAATGAAATTAATTCAATTAAATTACTAAACCCAAAACAGCATACTGGGTGTGTCACGACCCCGGCATCACTATTTAATGCACAGGTCTTCTGTTTCAGTGTCATTTTTTGACATGCACAGTACTACACAGTAGCCATTTTAAGTTGTTTGTCTAAGCAAAATATGTGATGTGTTGGGAGTGAGAACGTGTTGGATTGCATGTGTAATGAGTACACCAGGTCTGATCTCTCCTGCCCTTATTTGTGTGTGCGTCTGCATAATGACAATTATCTAGTGTAACTGAGGTGGCTCCCACTGTTCATTTTATCAACTTGTTGGTCTTTATTTTATTTTATTGTAGTTAACCTGATAAAATTTCTGATATCAAACACCAAAGACCAGTGATGTTGATCAGAATACAGCTCCGATTTATTTATCTATTTATTCGTTTTTAATATGTGACCTGTGCCGGCAAAATGAGTCTGAATGAGCTCGGACTTTTTAATATGTGAAAAACAGTGGTTTTGGTCTAATCTGAGGTTTAAATGAGTTCATTAAGCTCTTGTGTAGTGATCCCGCTGCTCCAAATAGCAGTTAAACATCTAAAATAATCTTTATTTGTGCATTTTCCGAGAGGTGAACCTTCCTAAATCTTTGTTTTAAAAATCCATGAAATTGTTTTCTGCTCTATTTGTACATGTGCAAGACTCTGGTGATGTATGTGCTGTGGTAACATTCCCCTCACTCCTCAATTGAATGACAAGACAAAGGGCATTTGCAAAAGCATTTTATTTGTATTTTAGGCAACCAGTCTAACAGGCCCATTTCATTTAATGTCTGCATATGGTTAAGAAACAGGTGCAATAAAACCCAGAGAGAGAATGACATATTTAAATTGTGGGGAAAGAGAAAGTACCAGGTAAAGCAATGTGTTTTGTTTGGATAAAATTATTATAACAATAGTTTCTAAAGAATAATGATTATAACGATAGTTTTGGGAAATTTAGGATTATTTGTGTGGTTTTTTTTTTTTTTTGGATGCTAGTTTCAAATTCCTAGTTCCTATAAATATATTATAAAAATATTATAATTGTATATTGTTTTCTGAAAACTTTTTCCTCCCAGATGTCAAGTAGCAAGTCTGGGCAAGTTGTTGCATGTTTTAAATGTTAACTTGTACATGTTTGTTCTCTTATGATTTGTTTTATGTTTCAGTTTTTCTTAAAGGAACAGTTCACATTCACGAGAGTTCATGACAGATGTCCAGATGAGTTGAGATGTGCCATGTTCATTTGAAGACGTACACCGACACACAGCTAGGGCAGATTGGTAGTGAATATAGCATGAAATGTTGTTCTGTTTTCCATGTGTCAGTGTTAAAAGATGCTGTCACGAACATGATCATCAGTGATCAACAGAAGTGATTCTTATAGGTGGATTTTAGTGAGTTTTTAGCAGGTGAGCAGGTCCTGTCTACAATCTGGAAATTTCAAAATTAGTAAAAGTGACTAAATCAATAAAAAGTGATTATATGTTCTCTTTAACAGAAGTGGAATAAACACAATGGATTCCTTATTTGACTTTTTTCGCAAAAACAAGACAAAGATGTCTACAATCAAAAACCCAATTATGTTTCTTCGTCATCTTAAGGACAATGATATTATTACAAAAGAGCACTTTGTAAGCTTAATTTTTTTAACATTACTCTAATAATAGCTAATATCTAAATATCATTGCCCAACTGTTTTGCATGTTACCCCACATTAACAAGAGCTTTCATTACTTTTTTGAGCACAATGGTACTTTTTCACAAGCAACTAGTACATTTTCAAAACTCTTAATACATTTAAGTCATTTTAACAATCAGTTATTAGCAATAGTAAACAATGCATAATCTGTGTTTCAACTCATACACAGATGTACTGAATTTTAAAAAAATCATTAGAAAATATTAAACTAAACTCTGCATTTTACCGATTTGTTGAGATGTCAGTACTGAAAGTTTTGAAATATTTAATTAATATGTTAATTAATATGAAAAGTAAACACAAAATTGCTGTGCACTGTATGTATTTCTCTCACTCTTGTTCTGATTCTTTCACTGTTCTGTCATGAAGAAAACATATGATGCCAACAACAGTGAAGACAGTGTGTACAGAATCTTAGAAGATATTGAAAGCTTTGAACGTCCGCACATTGAGAGATTTGGACGTGTGTGAATGAAGAGCATATTTTACAGTTGTATCCTGAACTCTCTGAACTGATTAAAAATCTAAAACCGAGGAAGTCAGACAGCAACAGTGAGAGTGATCAAGCTGGACCATCATCACAAAGCATGAACAGCCAGATGAAGACAGCTGAACACATGGAGAGAGGTGACAACACTGAGTATAATACACCATATTAACTGATTACCAGTATGCAAGTCCAATTGCAAGACTTTAATGGCTGTTAAATTAAACAAATAAATATATACAAAAACATACAATAAACAACATACAAATATATATAAATTGTTCATTATTTAATACATGCCTGAGTACAACAGATGGATAAAACAGCTTTCTTGGACAGAGAGTTTGTATAATTGTTAAAAAGTTGAAATTCAGGCACATCACTGTGAACAGAATGAACCTCTGTGAAACTCTCTGAAAGTGTATAGACAATCTCTGATAAATGATAACAATCAGACTTTATCATGTTGTCAATATACAATGTTTTAGTTTGTAGCTTTGAAGTTTTTTCATTTCAAAACTTTATTTCATTTGGCATTATCTTTTAACCTTTAAATCATAATCTTTTTGTTAATCTATAACAGAATCTAGCTAAACAATCTACCCCACTCAATCCCAAAGATATTTTCCTCTCTAGAAGAGGTGTTCTGGTAATAAGTGGAAAAACTTTTTCAAATGAAGGAATGAGTCAAAATTATTTTCTGTGATGATTAACAAGATGCCATGAATGTGTCGGTGCTGGTTTTAGAGGGTGTGGTTTGTTGGATTCAGAAAGATGATTAAATAAAGTGTGTATTTTATCTGTGTGAAAGAGAGTAACCAGAGGACATCAGCAAACACACAGCAGTGCTTGGACATTGTAAGGTGAGTACACAAATGAAATTAATTCAATTAAATTACTAAACCCAGAACAGCATACTGGGTGTGTCACGACCCCGGCATCACTATTTAATGCACAGGTCTTCTGTTTCAGTGTCATTTTTTGACATGCACAGTACTACACAGTAGCCATTTTAAGTTGTTTGTCTAAGCAAAATATGTGATGTGTTGGGAGTGAGAACGTGTTGGATTGAATGTGTAATGAGTACACCAGGTCTGATCTCTCCTGCCCTTATTTGTGTGTGCGTCTGCATAATGACAATTATCTAGTGTAACTGAGGTGGCTCCCACTGTTCATTTTATCAACTTGTTGGTCTTCATTTTATTTTATTGTAGTTAACCTGATAAAATTTCTGATATCAAACACCAAAGACCGGTGATGTTGATCAGAATACAGCTCCGATTTATTTATCTATTTATTCGTTTTTAATATGTGACCTGTGCCGGCAAAATGAGTCTGAATGAGCTCGGACTTTTTAATATGTGAAAAACAGTGGTTTTGGTCTGATCTGAGGTTTAAATGAGTTCATTAAGCTCTTGTGTAGTGATCCCGCTGCTCCAAATAGCAGTTAAACATCTAAAATAATCTTTATTTGTGCATTTTCCGAGAGGTGAACCTTCCTAAATCTTTGTTTTAAAAATCCATGAAATTGTTTTCTGCTCTATTTGTACATGTGCAAGACTCTGGTGATGTATGTCCTGTGGTAACATTCCCCTCACTCCTCAACTGAATGACAAGACAAAGGGCATTTGCAAAAGCATTTTATTTGTATTTTAGGCAACCAGTCTAACAGGCCCATTTCGTTTAATGTCTGCGTGTGGTTAAGAAACAGGTGCAATAAAACCCAGAGAGAGAATGACATATTTAAATTGTGGGGAAAGAGAAAGTACCAGGTAAAGCAATGTGTTTTGTTTGGATAAAATTATTATAACAATAGTTTCTAAAGAATAATGATTATAACGATAGTTTTGGGAAATTTAGGATTATTTGTGTGTTTTATTATTATTTTTTTTTGGATGCTAGTTTCAAATTCCTAGTTCCTATAAATATATTATAAAAATATTATAATTGTATATTGTTTTCTGAAAACTTTTTCCTCCCAGATGTCAAGTAGCAAGTCTGGGCAAGTTCTTGCATGTTTTAAATGTTAACTTGTACATGTTTGTTCTCTTATGATTTGTTTTATGTTTCAGTTTTTCTTAAAGGAACAGTTCACATTCACGAGAGTTCATGACAGATGTCCAGATGAGTTGAGATGTGCCATGTTCATTTGAAGACGTACACCGACACACAGCTAGGGCAGATTGGTAGTGAATATAGCATGAAATGTTGTTCTGTTTTCCATGTGTCAGTGTTAAAAGATGCTGTCACGAACATGATCATCAGTGATCAACAGAAGTGATTCTTATAGGTGGATTTTAGTGAGTTTTTAGCAGGTGAGCAGGTCCTGTCTACAATCTGGAAATTTCAAAATTAGTAAAAGTGACAAAATCAATAAAAAGTAATTATATGTTCTCTTTAACAGAAGTGGAATAAACACAATGGATTCCTTATTTGACTTTTTTCGCAAAAACAAGACAAAGATGTCTACAATCAAAAACCCAATTATGTTTCTTCGTCATCTTAAGGACAATGATATTATTACAAAAGAGCACTTTGTAAGCTTGATTTTTTAACATTACTCTAATAATAGCTAATATCTAAATATCATTGCCCAACTGTTTTGCATGTTACCCCACATTAACAAGAGCTTTCATTACTTTTTTGATCACAATGGTACTTTTTCACAAGCAACTAGTACATTTTTAAAACTCTTAATACATTTAAGTCATTTTAACAATCAGTTATTAGCAATAGTAAACAATGCATGATCTGTGTTTCAACTCATACACAGATGTACTGAATTTTAAAAAATTCATTAGAAAATATTAAACTAAACTCTGCATTTTACCGATTTGTTGAGATGTCAGTACTGAAAGTTTTGAAATATTTAATTAATATGTTAATTAATATGAAAAGTAAACACAAAATTGCTGTGCACTGTATGTATTTCTCTCACTCTTGTTCTGATTCTTTCACTGTTCTGTCATGAAGAAAACATATGATGCCAACAACAGTGAAGACAGTGTGTACAGAATCTTAGAAGATATTGAAAGCTTTGAACGTCCGACATTGAGAGATTTGGACGTGTGTGAATGAAGAGCATATTTTACAGTTGTATCCTGAACTCTCTGAACTGATTAAAAATCTAAAACCGAGGAAGTCAGACAGCAACAGTGAGAGTGATCAAGCTGGACCATCATCACAAAGCATGAACAGCCAGATGAAGACAGCTGAACACATGGAGAGAGGTGACAACACTGAGTATAATACACCATATTAACTGATTACCAGTATGCAAGTCCAATTGCAAGACTTTAATGGCTGTTAAATTAAACAAATAAATATATACAAAAACATACAATAAACAACATACAAATATATATAAATTGTTCATTATTTAATACATGCCTGAGTACAACAGATGGATAAAACAGCTTTCTTGGACAGAGAGTTTGTATAATTGTTAAAAAGTTGAAATTCAGGCACATCACTGTGAACAGAATGAACCTCTGTGAAACTCTCTGAAAGTGTATAGACAATCTCTGATAAATGATAACAATCAGACTTTATCATGTTGTCAATATACAATGTTTTAGTTTGTAGCTTTGAAGTTTTTTCATTTCAAAACTTTATTTCATTTGGCATTATCTTTTAACCTTTAAATCATAATCTTTTTGTTAATCTATAACAGAATCTAGCTAAACAATCTACCCCACTCAATCCCAAAGATATTTTCCTCTCTAGAAGAGGTGTTCTGGTAATAAGTGGAAAAACTTTTTCAAATGAAGGAATGAGTCAAAATTATTTTCTGTGATGATTAACAAGATGCCATGAATGTGTCGGTGCTGGTTTTAGAGGGTGTGGTTTGTTGGATTCAGAAAGATGATTAAATAAAGTGTGTATTTTATCTGTGTGAAAGAGAGTAACCAGAGGACATCAGCAAACACACAGCAGTGCTTGGACATTGTAAGGTGAGTACACAAATGAAATGAAATTAATAAACCCAGAACAACCGGAAGTGACGTTTAGTGTCAATCAAACCTGTTCATGTTTCATTCACGAGTCAGATTACAGATTACATTATATATATATATATATATATTAAATATGGCTACACTGGTTTATAATCACATATTTGGGCAGAGTTTAGGTAATTATTTTCGAAAGTGTTAAACACATTTGATCCCCCCCACACAGAAATGTCTGCTACCGTGATGTAAAATATAGCATTCACATAAACTGTTGAATCTTAAATCTTGAACATTCACATAAAATGTTATAGTCCTTGTTATGTGTTTCAGAGAACCATGGGAGATGGAAGAAGAGTTAGACACAGAATCTGAATCAAAATCTGACACAAACTTAGACCCAAATTATTACCCTGGGAGCAGCACAGAACCTGATTGGAGTGAGTATGAAGAAAAGGAAATGCAACAAAAGAAGAAAAGGAAGAAAAAAACATACATGTGTAAAGAGAAAGAGCAGAGCGAGAAAGAGAAAGAGCAGAAAGATAAAGTGAAAGAGCAGAAAGAGAAAGAGCAGAACACACCAGCATCTGTCAAGAAGAAAGAAACCAAGAGACAAAGCTCCTCAAGTAAGTGACACGTAATATTACAAAACCCAGCAGTTTCATAGAAGCATTAAAGCATTTGTGTTGGTGTAAACACAGACGTTTGTTTCAGATTCCAGTCAGTCAACAGAAAACAACAAACGTAGACTTACTGTTACATGTGGGGATGTAAAGGGTTTACTGTATCTGAAGGAATTTAAGAACAGTAGGTGCAATTTCAACATGTTTTTACTTAATAAGGTTTTGTTTGTATATAAAGTAGTTGACATGTCTGTTTCCAACAACAGTTAAATAAAATGTCCATCAAGCAGACTGTGTGTGTGTGTTCAGGTGAGAAGTGTATCCTGAGTGAAGGCCAGTGGTTCACACCTTCAGAGTTTGAGAAGTTTGGAGGGAAGGAGAAGACCAGGAATTGGAAGACCAGCATCTTTTACAATAAAATTTCACTCCGGACACTCATGAAGGTTTGTAAGGTATTTTAACACTTTCAACGAATACATTATTTTGCATAACTTGCATGCAATATTCAACAACGATTCAACAGTCTAACTGTATATAAAAATGTTTAATATGTTTACATGTATATTTTTATGTATAAATGTTTAGAACCTGAATAAATGAATAAATAAAACTATCCCTTTAAATTCAAGACACATATGGCTGATGTAATAAAAACTCTGCAAATAATGAATAACATGTAAACATAAACACTAAAATAAAACTTTAAAATAAAAATATAATTTAGAAGCTTATCCTGTATATTTTTTTTTGTTTCTAGGATGGTCTTCTTTCATCTCCGGTCTCTAAGAAAAGAAGAATTAAAGATGAGCAGGTTTGGGCTGTAACTAGCACAAAAAAAAATAAAAACAATTAATATACTGAGAGGAGCTAATAAGATAATCATTAGCACCATTTTTATTTTGTTACCTGTAGATATGTGGTGTCTACATGCATATTTTGTTTTGGGCTGCACTAGAATAAATTTTCATGCTAGATTGTTTAAAATGCATAATTTTTCACATATTTTATCTTATTATCGCACCTCCCTTCCCAGTCTGTCAAAAACGTGCCGCTGAGCTTGATTCTGAGGCCCCGCCTTCTGAAACACTCAATGGGCTCTGATTGGTTAGCTTTTTGTCGGCATGGCAACAACACATTACTGTACTGACTCTTCTTCTTTGTGCCTTGTTTGTGTATTCACAGGAGCAGGTTTATCAAACTTCCACATGTTGTGATGTCACAAAGTCCAGAAGAAACTTCTTGTAGTGCCACCGAGCCCGTTGTAGTTCTTAAAATCCGATTTGTGTTAAAGAAAATATTGTAACTTGAAAACACATAATAGGACCCCTTTTATTTGTAGTTCTTATCTTAGTTCCTGTTCTTGTCACTCTGGTCTGATTGTTTTTTCTTGTCCAGTGTTTCTGATGACTAGTTTGATGATCCGATGATCTATTTAAACCTCAGTGTTTCTTGTTTTGGTTGTCTAGTTATATTTTGTATCATCTCCTGTTGCTTGGTTTATCTTTGTAGCTGGATTAATAAATATTTAACTGCATTTTGATCTGCATTCTGCCTTTCTTCGCATGATTGCACTTAATCTATCAGTAATTACTAATGATGCAATAGTTTCAATCATGTGACATCATTGGCCCAGGCCCTGTTAGGAGAAGGCTCTGTTAAGGTCCTCCATGGGGCCAGGCAGCAAGACAGGAGAGTTGAGGAGAGTTGGAGGATGAACTGAAGGGTGAGCAGGAGGGAGGCTGAGGAAGGGGAAGTCAGGACCAAAGAGCAGTGGGTCAGCCAAGACTGAAGGCAGAAAGGAGGGGACCTGATGGGCAGGAGAAAAAGAAAAGAAAAGGAAAACTGGCAAACACAACACAGGTTTTTCTAACCACTCCTGCTCCTTCCTTTCCTTGTAGAAGAATATTTTGAAGACATACTGCAAAGGGTCGTTTACTGTTCATTAATGATGCACCCAGACATCAATAACTCAAAATATTTAACTGTCATTTCTTATTGGGTCAATAAAATGATGTGAAACATCCCACATTTATCTGCTCAGTCAAGACTATTGAAACACATTGAGGTGAGACAATGTTTCTCTGTCAAAACACAAAATCAGTGCTTTAAATAAAAATGTTATAAAATCATTTGGGGAAAGCAGTAGGAACCAGTTACATCAAGATAATTTGGAAGTGTGATTAATTATGACGACTTATTTATTTATTGTTTATGTATTAATTTGAATTGAAGAAAAGGCTGTGAGGGTTTGGTTGGCACAATATTTTTAAGGTTGGCTGACATATGAAGTAGAAAATATGACTAATATGATTAACAATTCAGAGCTGATCTGAACCTGTAAATACATGCAGACAGAGTCTCTCTCTCAACCCCACCATTCTGTTGTGTCTGAGGCACAACACAACCACACCCTTAATGCAAATACTCAGTATCACATTTAGCTTTCATTTGAATTGTACATTTTTATTAAAGAAAGGCAGTTGTGAAAAGAAACAGCAGTAGAAAAAAGAGAAAGCACGCGTGGTAAACTGCACTGGAGCTGTAGTGTGAGCTGTCAGGTAGAGACTTCTTATATATTATATCCTAGAACATAATATTAATTCATAAAATGATTTGATCATCCTATAGTTTGTATTATCTGGACTAAATTATGTGTCGTTTTTACACAATTTCTGCATGTTCCCTTGGGAACTGTAGATTACAGCTTGCAAAGAACCGTGTAAGAATTTACAGCACACGTTTTTGTTACTGTGTACCTCTCCATCTAACAGGGAACGTTTCTCGATTGCTGGCTCTCATTCTCTGAATGTTAAAAGTTCTCTCAAAGTTATCAAAGATGTTCTTGCAGTAACGTTAATTTACTACAACTAACGTTTCATTAACGTTTAAATTAAATCAAAAACATTATCCTTAAGTCATTAGTGGAACGTTTTAAAATGTTACAGACTGAAAAAATGTTTAAATAATGTTTTTATAACCAAGCAATAACTGCCTACCCTACCTTTAAACAGCATTAATAAAGCAAATTGTCTTTTTTTGCACTTGTATTTCATAACATTTAAAGCACTTGATGTTTCTCTTCATGTTCCGGTGAAGGCGCTGGCACAGAAGAGAGATTTCTCATGTCAGCAAGATGTCTGTGTGAGTAAAAGTTATATCTCATAAGATAAAGCTTTTTTAATTTCTAATACGTCATGTATCACCTTTATTGTGAAACTGCAAAGTTATGCAACCAGGTCATTGTGCATGTTTATTTTTTCCCTCTTATTGTCTCTTTTCCCTCTTAAATGACTCTTATTGTCTTTCACTTTAATGTGTAGATTGCAGTTTCACAATAAAAGGTTCAGACGCGAGTAATCATGGTTTCGTTTTATACATCACAAAATGCTGCCATTTGAACAGAAATGTGTAGTCTGTTTATATCCACTGTTTTAACTTGCAGTCTACTGAAAAGTACATTTTACTGTGCCCCGGTACATTTAGCCATTCCCCTTAAATTTGTCTTAATTTTCTCTTATATTTTATTGTTACTGTATTGTGATTATTATTACAGTTTAAAAAATAAACAGGGTAAAGACTGTTGTTGTATTTAGGCCCGTCACATGACTTGGTATGTTAATGCTGCATCTGCATATGGCTGACTGTAAACTAATGGATCCGATGCAGATACAACATGTTTAATGTGTTCATTGTATTGTGTTTATGAATACATTTAAATTAATATTAATATAATTTGACGCTTGGCCATGGCTCACTTTCCTCTGTATAGAGTTTAACGCTGGGCAATACTGACACATGTCATTTGAAAGCTCTTTATGGACATTTAAAACAACACACACATCTTTTGTTTCAGAAGAGGAAAGAACACTGTAGATCTGGGATTTTTTACAAATGAGCACTTGTTTGACGTTTTCTGTACAAACAAGACAAGGATATCTACCATACAAACCCCGATGATGTTTCTTCACCATCTCAAGGATAATAAAGTCATTTCAAAAGAGATTTTTAAAGTAAGCTGAGTGTGAAAAAGACTTGAATTTTTAAGTGTACAATCAATCCAACCTGGACAAGAATCAGAGACAAGAACAAAAGATAAGAACTTTGTGGCACTTTCTAACATTATTTATATATGTTAATGTTAAATAATTTTGAACATTATTTACTAATCACAGTAATCCTTATGAAATAAATATATTTTATTATCTACCTGTTGAGTTGTGTAATATTTAAATAGGTACATTCAGTCATTTTGTTTATGGTTTGCTGGTTAATTTGTCTGTGGTCTTTCTATATAACTGACACTGCTACTGTAGAAACTCTGCTGTACTCTGTTATTTGTAGGAGCATTAATGAAACACATATGAAGTGCATTGTGCGCTGAGGTGCTAAAATTAAAGTATTATGTTTTTGCGTTTATATGCTTCTAAACCTTCTTTCCACTGTTTATTTTTTCTTTACCTCTTATGAAGAAGCAGAAACTTGTTGAGAACGCTGCTGAGAGTGTGTACAGTGTGTTGGAGTACATCGAAAAAAACGGTCAGAAATGTGTGAACAAATTTTGGAACTGCGTGAACAAGGACTTTATCTTAAAGCAGTACCCCCAGCTCTCTGAGCTGATGGAAGTCCTGAAGAACTGTGAGAAAACCATCTCTCTGTCTGTCCATCCTAACAATGACAGTAGATTGAGATCAGCGTTGATGTTGCTGCTGTTCTTGTTGTTTTTCCCCAAAATTTCCCAGCTCTTGAGAGTCATGCTTCGAGGAAAAACAACAAAATTAGAGAGCGATCAAAGAAGAGAGAGTTGGAAACTTTTGAAATGCCTAAAAGAAGAAGAGTGGAGAGCAACAGTGAGAGTAACCAAGCTGGACCATCTTCACAAAGCACTAACAGCCAGAAGAAGACAGCTGAACACATGGACAGAGGTGAGCTTGTGTCTGAGCAGAATACACCATCAATGTTAAAATGGATTACCAGTGTACCAGACACAGTCATTTCTGTGTGCAAAACAATACTCAAAATATAATCAATAATAAACCCAATATTATTACTGCATCCTCTTCATTTTCTTCACTCAAGAGGGAAGAAAGGATCTCTGGGACAAGCCTGAGCACAAGAGATGGCTGCCCATCACATGTGGAAATGAAAAAGCATCCCTGGACAGAGAAGCACTGTATAACCGTAAGTTACTG
This sequence comes from Chromobotia macracanthus, assembly GCA_036877525.1. Classification (NCBI taxonomy): domain Eukaryota; kingdom Metazoa; phylum Chordata; class Actinopteri; order Cypriniformes; family Botiidae; genus Chromobotia; species Chromobotia macracanthus. Next base: position 1,448,590 of record JAZGTH010000103.1, read on the forward strand.
AACTGTTTTATAGTTTCATCATTTTTCAGGCTTAAATTTACATGCCATATCACTCAATAAGGGTGATAACTAAGGTGGAAATCGTAAACTAAATTGTTTTTATTTGTTACACCTTGACTAAAATTGTAAGTGGACCCAAGACAAACGAATAATTGTATAAGATCCAAACACTCAAGGTTCAGGTCCAGGTCACTAAGTCTTGCACTACATCTCACTAGATTTTTCTTTATGGAAATGATTCTGTTTGTTACTCAAACATGCTAAACTGTTGAGAATTGACACTTCAACTAAATCATAAGACAGATTTAGAGACGGAGGGAAGAACCACAGGCAGGAGATGAAGTGATGATTTAATGCGTAGTCTTACTTTTCTGACTAGAAACAAGTTCAACAGAGGTTATTATACTGCTTCACAACATTGTCCTGTGATGCTTTTGAAAACGTTGCGATGAAAACCCTTGTGAAGACAATATAGAACCCAACATGAGATTAAATGATCAATGATCAAATGAATATGAAATATAATCAGTCGAGTTTAGTATGGATAAGAAAATTATAAATAAAATATAACACAGATGTATGTCTGTACTCTCAAGTCAGAGTTCCAGTCACTTCTCAGATAACACACACACGTTGCTTTTAAGAAATTCAGATCCTTGGATTCCTCAGATCATTATATTATACACAATTAAAAATAATCAACTGTACAAAATCAATTTTGGATGAGATGTTTTTGATAGCTGTCCATTTAATCTTCAAATCTCATCAAAATTCACCCTTCCTTTCAGGAAAGCGAAATTGCATTCGCAGAAAAAAAAAGCTCATCTCGCCTTTTGAATTAGAAAAAATAGCAGGAAAAGAGGCACAAAAGGACTGGAAAAGGAGCTTAGAATGTAAAGGGAAGACCCTCAAGAGCCTCATGGAGGTAAGAACAGAGACCGCTGATTGTGTATTGATACATTTTCCCCAAATATTACAAAAAAGCTTTCCAGAAAAAAAGATGTCACCTGTGTTTGTCTACGCTGTATCTTCTCTTCAGATGGGTATTTTGAAGATACCCGACTGTGAGGGAAAGAAGTTTACCCTTCGTAAATAACAGACGTTCATCATTTATTCATCGTTTTTATTTCTTCATAAATATTTACTTTATGTATGTTTTTACTTTCCAAATAAAATAATTCAAGCCTGTGTAGTCTTCTTACTAGCTTTGTTCATGACATGATTGAAATTTGTTTTTCACCAGAAGAGGGAAGCACCAGCACATGATCTAACAGATACAAGCACCTCACCGGTTCAGTGAAAGACAATGTACACAAAGATTTCCGACCGTTTATAGCAGGTATAATTTAATCATTATAGCATAGGAAGTAAATGGCAGCAGAGGTATACTGTGTACGAGTAACGTTTTCCATATTGCTTTATAAGCTAGCTTTTCAATGCTCCTGGGGACCCACTCTCCTGCAGTTTATTTCCAGCACCTGCCTGTGTGTTTGGTTAGTGTTGTGTAGCTAAACTCTGCAGGACTGTGACCTTCGAGCAGCAGGAGTGCGGAAGTGAGGCAAATTACTTGCCAAGAATAAAATCATCCAGATGTGTAAATGTAAAAGTTTGTTGTACTTTTGCATTTTTTTGCAAGGCAGCTTCTTACATGTTTGCTTTGAGTTCAGCACACAAGTTATACGTCAGTTATTATAATAAATGTTATCTAAATACAAAGTATGTGGGGCTCATTATCAACAATAATAATAAACATTCAGAAAGTAAACTCTGAATAATTCAGAATTAAAGACAAGCAGGTAATTAAATAGGACTGAATGAACGTTTGATCTAAATGTAGGGTACAAAGGTACATTTCTGGGCTCTGGAAGTATTTTATAGCCTATAATTTAAAACAAGGACTGTATTTCTTCCTTTTTTACCTCCTTTTTTTAAATATGAACTGAAAGAGTCCAAAAGTGCTTTTAGTGTCACTCCATTACATGTCTGTTAATAGTGTTTGTTCTTATGCTTGAATCAGTGAATGATCTGTGACTTGTTTACAGATGAAGGGGTTTTGATGAGATTTACTGACAGAGATTTGCGTCTCCGTGGACTCTCGGCTAGTTTCCGTGCGTCCTCCTCTTCCTCTCTCCAGAGCTCGCGCTTCTTCCTCTCCAGCTCCTCATCTTCATAGTTCTCCTCCAGCTCTCTCTCCCTCTGTGCTATCTGTCCCTCTCTCTGCTGCAGGATCTTCTCCTGTTTCTCTCTTATCTTCCTCTCCGAGCTCGGATAAAAGGACGTCGTGTAGCAGCTCCTGCCATTGATGGCCACCAAGGTCTCGATCTTCTCCAGAAGTTTGGTCACCTGCTCAGGGTTTCCAGTGTCCTTGTTATTGAAGAACACAAATCCACCGCTGCATTTGCGGATGAAGTCTCTGAGGTCTTTGTCTGAGCTGGCAATGACATCGTTCGGGGTTTTCCCCTCCAGACGATCTCCGTGTGTGAACAAAACCACGGTGTACTTCCACACGTCTCTCCCAAACATGTTCTCGATCAGCTTATGCATGTTCTTGTCCTCATTGGTTAGGTTCCCCACAGGCAGAACCAGCAGGAACACGTGTGGTCCTGGTTTATAGAGTGAGACAGACTTTAAGATCTCCCTGATCACACACTTCTCCATTCGATTGATCTTTATCAGGCCTGGAGTGTCGATTATGGCCACAGAGTGGCCGCTGATGTGTCCAGCTGCTCTCTCACAGAACCGGGTCACTCTGCTCAGCTGCATGTCTGTGCTAAAAGCGTTCCTTCTCAGGATGGTATTCCCAGAAGAGCTTTTTCCCGACCCTCTCGCACCCAGTAACAGGATGCGCAGTTCCTCTGTCTCAGCTGAAAGAAAAGATAACACACACAGAACAGTACACTGAGATTTTAAACCATTGTGTCTCATTAGCACAAGACAATCATTGAAGAGACAGTTCACCCAAAAATTAAAACTCTTCCATCATTTACTCACTCTCATGTCATTCAAACCTGTGTGACTTTATCTCTTCTGTGGAACACAACAGAAGATATTTTGAAAAATGACTCAGTGGTTTTGTGTCCATGCAATGGAAGTCAATGGGTGTCACGGTTGTTTGGTTTCCAACATACTCCTAAAATATCTTCTTTTGTGTTCCTCAGAAGCAAATACAGTCACACAGGTTTGGAATGACATGAGGGTGAGTAAATGATGGAAGAATTTTCATTTTTAGGTGAACTGTCCCTTTAAGGTTGATATCTCAACCTGCTGTAACACCTCCCCAACACCATCATCTAAATCATCTTTGATCACACCTGCACTTCATTTACTTCCTGCTAGCAGTTACTGTATATGCCGTGGCAAACACTATGCTTGTTTATGAATATTCATACACGTTATATCAAAAGAAATATTTTAAATGAGCAGGATGTTCATAAGTTTGGAACAGCCTTTGAGTCTGGAATGTGAAAAACCTCATTCTGGGAATTCTTGCTATGTGACGTGTCTGCTGTTCTTTATCTTGTTTCTGTTCTCTTGTGTGTGTGTGTGTGTGTGTGTGTGTGTTAGACTGAACTGTTTCCATGTGTGCACATAAAACACATCATACACTGAGTCATTTATTTTAACAGCCAAAGTAAAACATGTCACACTGTTGCTTACCGTGTAAAGATGGTGATTCTGAATTCGTTTTTGAGTCTAGAAATTTTGGAAGAGATAAAGATAAACAACAACAACAATACAGAACGATTTATAAAATGTTGACCTCATTTGCCAAAGAGATGAATTCATACATTAATAATAATTAAAGCTGCAGTCTGTAACTTTCACCATCTCTGTTTGAAACAGAACTGCAGGTCACTTGCAGAGTTATTTATTTATATATATAGAATAGAATATTTAAATTATTAGAATATTTATATATTCTTAATGTGGATGACAAAATGTAAGAACAGTTGTGATTGCTGTAAGAACAAACTACAAACGCTGCAGCATCTACAATATCCGGACATGTAATAGTAGCCGGATCTTCTTCCAGACGAGATGGTTAAAACACAGATTTTTTTATCATTTTTAACCCAAACAAGTTACGGATTGCAGCTGTAAATAATAATGCATCAGTATTACTGATTGTTAATATAAATAAATCTGATGTTATGAATTACCTTGCAGAGATGATGGTGATGATGAGTTTTGAACTTTAGAATTACATTTCACGTTCTCATACAGTTCTTCTATTTCAACTAAAAAACATATTTAAAATGTTCATCTTAAAACGTGTGTTTAAAAAGCATGTGTTTTAAAAAGATAATTACATATGAACTTAAATTAACATTAACATGTGATATAGGACTGGGAATAGCTGACACATGGAGAGTGGTTATATCTCAATATCTCAGATTTTGAGTCTGATACACAAATGTAAGTTTTCTTCAGCATATTTACTGGAGTAAAAAGTGTGACAACTAGCCCCGACTCCTCTGAAGAATTCATAACTCACAGCTCAGTGTAGATTCCAGCTCGAACATTTCTTTCTCTGCATTCACACTGTCCCGTTGACTCTCCTCTGAAGTCATTTCTCTGTTTTATAGAAAATAACCTGACAAAAGACATATGTGATATGTGTACAGTACAAAAACCTGTGCTTGTGTAGTTGTTATACACGCTTACACATTTAATAATAAAACATTATTTTACAGTGTTCTTGGGATCATCTCAAAATGTATAGCCACAATATTTTGTCGAATTCCCACAAATAATTCAAACCATTAAAGAATTGTAAATAAAACACTCACAATAGTCTGGAGTTTTAAATCCGTCAGGGTACGAAGGTGCTTGAATCTTCTTCCTCCACTTTAACACAGTGAGATTCTTGTTGTCTGTAAGATCTGCACCGGCCCAGTAAGAATTCAGCCACCTGCTGTATCCTCTATCAAGGGTTTTACCCAAAGGCAAAAATGTTTGTCAATAGCGAGACATCATTATGTTTCAATATGCAAACTATTTCAGCAGTTTGAGGCACGGGACACGTTAGTAGGTCAGATGGGGGGGGGGCTGGTCCTTGACAGTGATGTCACGTCCTTCTACACGGTTTTCGTCCAATCAGACGTTTCGGTTGTTATCTGACACATTGCTCAGGTATTCTGGACAAACCTGTGAAATGTGTTTTTTTTTTTAAAGAATGAAGCGTTGATGACCCGTGATGCATTTTAAGCACAACAAAATGCAAAACCTGCTTTCTTGAATATTAACGTATGTTCCTGGTCAGAATGACTGCAGAGGAAGTTTACAGGTATAACACATTATACTGCAGGTTTTATTTGTCACATTATTAAGTTAAGGATTTGTTTTGAATGCCGTTGTGATGGGACCTGAAACTTGTTTACTGGAAGTGTGTGCTGAGATAACACACAGTGAGATCTGTGGGCACCATCTCCCAGCTAACAGGGAACGTTCTCAGAACATTGGGCCAAGGTTTCTTAAAGTTCTCTCAAAATGATCAAAAATGTTCTTGCAGTAATGCTATGAAAACTTTTTCCTAATGTTATATATCCTATATCAAAAAGTTACTCTTAAGTAGTTAGTGGAACATTTTAAAACGTTACAGAATTTTAAAAAATGAATAAAAACCAAACAATAACATTGATGCAATGTCTATAAACTGGATGTCTTAAACGTTCATAGAAATTTAAAAATAACATTTTTAATGTTTTTGATACTTAATGGAAATGTTACTAAAACATTCTTACAACCTAATAGTGTAAGAATATTCAATATTCAGAATATTTACATTCAGTTGTTCATAAACAGACTGAATTACAATTGAAATCATATGAAAATGAGTTTATGAGAGTAAAATAAACTGAAAAGTGACCTGCAGGTATTTGCACAAGGTCACCTGGAGATCCAAAAAGCCTTCTGAAGCACGTCTGTGTGGTTGATTTATGAAATAAGTTAACAATTAGGATAAACAATTAAATAAGTGACTGGCAGTGTGCCATACAGTGTAATGCAGATAATCGTGATAACCAGCAGAGGGCAGCACCGGGACAGGACGTGAGCATGAAATAAAACTCAAATAATGAAGCACTCAAATAAAACCCTGCATGTAACCAAACTACAAGAGGTGCACAACAAACACAGCAGGAAATGTCTGGAGAAAAACATAAGGAGAAAAACGAGTTACTATTGATTTCTTAGTTGGGAGCTAGCCAGCAAAAATAGTCCCATTTCTGTTTATTCAAACACTTTACATTAGATTATTTATGCGTCTTTATCCTGATTAAATTGAGTGGCATTGAGTGGTGCACACTATATCATTTTAATTATAATGTAATATTAGGTTTTGTATGTCACTAAGTGGAAAAACTGCCAAAGAGGCAGCTGAGATAAGTTTGTGCATTAATTATAACTGATCACAATAATGTGACTTAAAGTCATAATAGTACATAATAAAGCAATGAACACATTTTAAATAATGTGAGAAAGAAACCTATAAAAGTTATATTAGAATAAAAAAGATTATTTTATATGACTGAGTCAAACAGATCACATTCATTTACATTAACATTAAGTCATTTTTACATTACAACACAATCCATGAGAAACAAAAATGATGAACAGAAACACATGACCTGCCTCAACTCCTCATACAGCAGACCGTCTCATCTGCACTAAAGCTGTACTGAGATCAGCTGTAGCGCTTTCTCTCTGAAACACACACGATCAATACAGGAAGCTTGAAACAGTCTGACAGATCTGGACCAGCTCGACTGGCTTCAGCTGGAGGTCTTTCTTCTGGGCAGGTTGATGCTCACTCTTTGTCTGGCTTCTTCTGGTCTCACCATCTCTTTCTCCGGTCTCCAGCTCTCCAGGATCCTCCGCATCCTCACCCGGATCTTGCGCCCGGGCGGCGGGTGGAGGGTCGCCGGGTAGCAGCCGTTCCCGTTGCGGGCGAGCAGCGTGAACCTTTTCTGTTCAGGCCCGGGGTGTCGATTACGGCCCCCGGCGGCCGCCGACGTGCCCGGCCGCCCTCTCACAGAAGCGGGTCACTCTGCTCAGCCGCTCTGTGCTGTTTATTACAAACAGCGAGAATGTTTTTAATAACTTCAGTTTCACAAAAGATTCTTATAATATGAAAAGGTTCTTTAGTAGTAAGTATAAAAAGGTTCTTTACACGTTTAAAAGGTGAGAAAGAAATGGTTCTTTTAAGAACCTTGGACTGAATGGTTCTCTGAGGAATCAAAAATGGTTCTTCTATCGCTGTGAAGAACCTTTTAAAAACCTTGATTTTAAGAGTGCAGGTATGAATGAAATGACTTACAGCAGCTGATGAAAGTTTGTTGTGCTCGGTCTGTTCAGGTATACAAACTAAACATGCGTTTCTCTCTTTCAGTAAAAATGAGAAATTATTATGAGAAAATGAGATGACAGAGTGACAGAGAAGACTAAATGACAACATTTGATCACATCCACATACAAGGAAATAATGTTACAGGTAAAAATCAATCACTTTCATTTAATTCATGTTTCTCTGCCCGTTCAGCCAGTGTTTCATTGCAAAATGATTCATATGGTTTTTCTCTTGTGTTTTTCTCTCTTTCTTCTCTTCACATTCATATTCATCCTTCCCGTTCACATTTATTTCATTTTATTTCATCCTGTTCATACACATCAAGTTCCTCTTCATGCGAAACGTTATGATAAAGTTTCATTTACGTTTCTGACCATCAAGCGCTGTGATTGGCTGAAACGAACCCGGAAGTGAATCGGCGTGACGTCAGGACGCAAATCTCGCCCGTACGCCACGACTTCAGGCTTTTCTTCCGCCTGTCATTCATGTAAACTAATACACAGACTCGACCCTTCACATCTACACCTTCACATGTCGGAGGATGAGCTCCGGCCTGTTAAATCTGCTGGAGGTTTTCTCCTACGAGAGTCTGGTGCATGCGGTGGCCGGCGCAGCGGTACGGGCTCAATGATTTCTGAGCTTATATCGTCGGTTTTCGTGTTGCAGTCCGCCTGCTGTGCGTTTATTTCGGCTTGTTTCGTGTGTTTGCAGGGCAGCGTGACCGCGATGACTGTTTTCTTTCCTCTGGACGCGGCTCGACTCCGGCTGCAAGGTACCGGAGTGAAGCTGCTGGTCTCTGCTGTACGTTCATGTCCCATAAAGTGTTCACTGTGTGTGTGTGTGTGTGTGTGTGTGTGTGTGTGTGTGTGTGTGTGTGTGTGTGTGTGTGTGTGTGTGTGTTTTGTTCTTTTTTTTGTGTGTGTGTGTGTGTGTGTGTGTGTCTGTGTGTGTGTGTGTGTGTGTGTGTGTGTGTGTGTGTGTGTGTGTGTGTGTCTGTCTGTGCTGTGTTGTGTGTTGGTTGTCTGTGCTGTTCTCTTCTTTTGTCTTCTTTGTCTGTGTGTGTCTGTGTGTGTCTGTGTGGTCTGTGTGTGTCTGTGTGTGTGTGTGTGTGTGTGTGTGTGTCTGTGTGTGTGTGTCTGTCTGTCTGTGTGTGTGTGTGTCTGTCTGTGTGTGTGTGTGTCTGTGTGTCTGTGTGTGTGTGTGTTGTCTGTGTGTGTGTGTGTGTGTGAGTGTGTGTAGTTGATGACAGGAGGAAAGTGAAATCCAGTCCAGTCATCCTGGCAGAGATCATTCAGGAGGAGGGCCTGTAAGTGTCCGCACATGCACTGACAGAAGCTGGTAACACAATAAGAGCTTGTGAGAACGTTCCCCTAACGTTTCCTTCAAGTAACAGAAGCATTAAAACTTATTCATATTCATCAGCATTCAAAACTGTCATATTAACTATTGTATTAACATTACTGTTTGGTGATGAGAACGTTATTTAAACTTTGAAGTTCTGTAATGTTTTGAAACGTTCCCCTAACAACTTCAAAATAACATTTTTGATTTGTGGTATATAACTAGAACTTTATATATAACTAGAAAAATGGTCTATCAATGTTACTGCAAAATAATAATAATAATAATATAATATCTTTAAGAGAACTTTTAAAGAACGTTCTGAGAATGTTCCCTGTAAGATAGGTGTCTGATACTCTGACACTTCTCTTGAATGGCTAATATTGTAAATCTCTCTCTCTCTCTCTCTCTCTCTCTCTCTCTCTCTCTCTGTCTCTCTCTCTCTCTCTCTCTGTCTCTCTCTCTCTCTCTCTCTCTCTCTCTCTCTCTCTCTCTCTCTCTCTCTCTCTCTCTCTCTCTCTCTCTCTCTCTGTCTCTCTCTTTTACTTCTCTCTCTTTCTTTCTCTCTCTTCTCTCTCTCTCTCTCTCTTTCTCTCTCTCTCTGTCTCTCTCTCTCTCTTTCTCTCTCTCTCTCTCTCTCTCTCTCTCTCTCTCTCTCTCTCTCTCTCTCTCTCTCTTCTCTCTCTCTTCTCTCTCTCTCTCTCTCTCTCTCTCTCTCTCTCTCTCTCTCTCTCTCTCTCTCTCTCTCTCTCTCTCTCTCTCTCTCTCTCTCTCTCTCTCTCTCTCTCTCTCTCTCTCTCTCTCTCTCTCTCTCTCTCTCTCTCTCTTCAGGTTAGCTCCATACAGAGGCTGGTTTCCAGTAATCTGCAGTCTCTGTTGCTCAAACTTTGTGTACTTCTACTGTTTTCATAGCCTGAAGGCTGTGTGGTTGCAGGGTCAAAGGTCAACCGCAGGACGTGACCTCATCATTGGCATTGCTGCAGGTTTTCGTTGCTTATAAATAATACAGAATTTTACCCATATGAAACAACCAGAAACATTGTGGAAGACAGTCGATTTATAAAATGTAAAACTTACAGTACAGTTGTTGTGAGATTTATAATAATTCTTGTTTAACTTTTTCACATGAGTATGAAAGTAACTGTTTATTCACACTCTTGTCTTTTGTTTCAGCTCAGTGTGTTTCTCTCTGTTGTGTTTAGGTGTTGTGAATGTTCTGGTGACCACGCCACTCTGGGTGGTCAATACCAGACTGAAACTACAGGGGGCGAAATTCAGAAATGAGGACATACGGCAGACAAACTACAAAGGAATCATGGGTAAAAACATAAGTATTAAAGCTCATTCTGATTATGAAAATGCAAAATAACCGCGCCTGTTAAAGATCATTCTTACCTGAAATATGAGACTGCATTTTTAATTACTGCGAGTCTATGACAGTAGAATTATTATTAACAGTAAGAGTCACCGTGTCACTAGCAGGGCATCTGATGGTAAATTTTCCTAAGAAAGTTACAGGTGAAGTAGGTTTTGGAATGATTTTCAGCAGTTGTTGGGTGTTTGTTTTGGACCTGTGTGGTGTTTCATTGAAGCGTGTGGTCTGAGAGCTTCTCTTCTCTGGTCAGATGCGTTCACACAGATCGTGCGGCAGGAAGGAGCGGGAGCTCTGTGGAACGGCACGTTTCCCTCCCTGCTGCTGGTGCTGAACCCTGCTGTTCAGTTCATGATCTATGAGGGTCTGAAGAGACAGCTGATGAGAGGAATGACGAGAGAGGTCAGAGCAGGACTCTAAGAGACATTCACCCAAAAATGAAAATTCACCCGTCATTTACTCACCCTCATGTCATTCCAAACCTGTGTGACAACAGTAACAGCAGTGTTTGTGATATGCATTATCACTATATAAACTATGTTTATATATCCAGATTGTGGAGATGACAGTTCGAATAATTGACTGTATTTAATGTTTCAGATCAGCTTGAGCATCTGTTAACAGTGACTAAATATGACTCCACGTGTGTGGTTGCACTGTTACCATAGAAACATGGATGGTAGCAAAGCAATAATTTTGTAACTCCATAGCAACTGTTTGATGATGTCATAGCATGAATTCTGCAGAGAAAGTGTCAGTGGTTCTCACATGCATTTGAATGTTAAACATGTAGACTATGAAGGTGACATTCCCTCAGGGAGTGAGTTGTGGTCTTATTAGTTCACTCACACACATACGCATAAGGCATTTCTTGCTAAAGTTGCTGTGTTCTCAAACAGTGATCCAAACAGTGATGTTTTGAAACAACTCTTCTTACAAATGACGTATTTATCTCTGTTTGTGTGTGCACATTAACTGTGTACAGGTATAGGTGAAAATGTTTTTAACAATAAAAGAATAAACCGCATCACATTATGTTTCTAATGTTTCTCTGTGATTGGGTAACAGCTCAGATCTGTGGAGGTGTTTCTAATTGGAGCCGTTGCCAAGGCAATAGCAACCACCATAACCTACCCACTACAAACTGTTCAGTCCGTCCTACGGGTAAGACACCTGCACTGAAGTCAAGATATTCAAGTTATTTGTAGTTTCAAATTTGCACAAGCAAGAGCCTGTGCAACACAGTTTTGATTTAATCTCATATTGCTTGTGTGAAGATATGATTGTCTGTGTAAACTGTTGCCCTGTTTTTTTTGTTTTTCTCTAGTTTGGACAACACAGGCAGCCGACAGCACAGTCTAAACTCCTGAGCAGTCTGAGATCTGTTATGTACCTGCTCATCAACAGAGTGAGGTACTGTATAAACCCACACACTGTACATGAACAGAAAGAGCTACTGTAAGTTCTCTGAAGCTCATTTTTGGTAGCTGAGCTGTCACACACGTTAGTTTCAGTGTGACTCACGGGCTGCTTGTGGCAGCTCCTCTTACACTGAGCTGATGGGTTTGTTGATGGATTTACTGCAGGAAGTGGGGCATTATGGGATTGTTCAAAGGCCTGGAAGCAAAGCTTCTTCAGACGGTCCTCACAGCCGCGCTGATGTTCTTACTGTATGAGAAGATCGCCAGCGCCACCTTCAGGGTCATGGGGGTCAAACACCCAGTGACATCACCCTGACCTCCTACAGAGCTTTGATTAGCTTGCTGATGTCGTAGGACTTTCATGGGCTGACCTGAGGCAGACGATGAACGATATAATGATAATATGTAAATAATACAAAGAAGATAAAAAAATACAGTTTTTCATCAAAATTCATCAAAAAGACGAATTGAAAGCTGAAGAAGAACTTCTGTTAATGGGCAGATGTCTGTAATTGGACAGTTAATTAGTCCCTCATTAGTTATGAAAGCCTGAGAAAGACTTTCTTTATTCTTATGTAGTTTCCCATAATGCAATGAAGGCAGAACATTAGTACATGGAAATTGTTTTCCTCTGCTTTTCTATTGCATGAACAGTGGCTGAATTTATTTCCTCAGTCGAGTCATTCATTTCTCCCTGAGACCTTCAACAGATTAACATTTATTCAATCTTTATGAATGTTTTGTATAAATGTTTTGTTAGAGCCCGTTTACAGTGTCAGACAGAAAAGAGTGTTTGTAACTGATCTGTTTTTGTGAAGATCAGTGCTGTCAGCAGTGAAAGCTGATCTTAGATCAGTTCTGCTGCTTTTTGTCAGATGGAAACAAGCCTCAGGACATGTGTGGATGATACTTGACTTTACACTGGACGCTGTGCCAGGAACAGACCGTTTATCTAAAGGTTCAGATGGAACGGCTGATATACAACAGGGACATTAAAATGATGAAGGTATTTCATACAGTGTTATTGGCATTAAAGTTGATATTGATTTTCTATAATGTGAGAATAGTTCTGTATATTATATCCCATTGTTCCTAAACAATAATCACAAATCCGAAATCAGTCGAATGAATGTTTAATTCATTCAATTCTGTTCAATAGATTTTGTAATTGTTGTTGTAACACAAAAGTGTACAGTTTTACAATAATAAAACGAACGGTGTAAGTCAATGTAATATAAACTTTGGTTGTCGTTTATTTTATATACTTGTTTATACATGTATGTTGAATCAGGATATGGAAAGCAGGTTATTACACCGCTCTGCCTCTAGGGGGCAGTAAATGGACGCGTTTATGTGCTTCACTTCAACACTTGACATAATTATGGAAGATGATAAAGCTTTTTTATAAAAGAAATTGAGTTTTTCTGCGTGTTTATCAATTTATGTGGAAATGGGACTCAAGGCCTCATTTTCTCTAACAACATTGTGTTGTGTTTGCTTTTCCAGAAGAAAAAGCTTTGTGTATTTGGGGACAGATTTATGGTTTAAGTTTATATGTGGCTCGTCAGAATGAAACACTAATAGCAATTTAATTTAATTTAGCAATTTTTACTTTTGTGTACTTAAACCTATACTTAAACTTGTATTAGTTTTTTGTTATTCGTTGTTATATTTGTTGTTGTATTTTTTTATCTGTACTTATGTTGGTGTTTCACACATGGGTCTATATTTACATATATTTGACAATATTTTTACAGAATTGACAATAAAGTTTTCTTCTTAATAGTAAATTAAAATACACGCTTAATAGCAAATTAAAACATCATTTGTTAGATTAATTATATTTAACCAATAAGAGAGAACTCCGGGCCATTAAGCCACACCCCCTTAACATCATAATAGACATTCTACCCACTTACTGCATTTATATGGCGAAAATTCACCGCTGAGGCTCCTCCTTCAACCGATGCGCTTTTCCATTGGTCCACTCGCTTAACTGAGAACAGCGAGCTTCGCGGCGATTGGATTAAACTGGCGTTGTTGGAACGCAGCTCGCTTATGATTGGACCCTTTTAAAGCCACGACTGTTTGTGTCACGGAAGTCTTTTAAATACCTCCATTGGTGATCAGCGGTGTCAGTCAACAGAATAGTCGCTCATGATTGGATGACTCCTAAAGGTGGGCGGTTTTCCGGTTGAAGTGGACTGGATCACGGAAGCGATCGGTGCGTATCGCAGACTTGTGAGTACCGATGACTGAGAGCCAGTAACCCGTGTGAAGTAAGTCATTAATGCTTTAACCTGTGTGAAGTTTAACCCGGTCCATCTGATGTGCATGCGCGGTCGTGCATTATTATTCCGATGCATTATAAGCTTGCTGGAAGTTGCATCGTGCAGTCGTGCAGCAGTGGTGCATGGGTTGTGAGTTCATTTGTTTGTCACTTCTGCATGTGTTAAATGCATCACTGATATTATATAAGAAATGCATGCATGCATGTCTCATATGAAACACTGGGTCATCTGTTTGTGGTGCTGATGCTGCAGTGAAGATGGATCTGTGATGTCACATCAGCTCTGAAGTCTGTTTTATTCATCTGTCAGGAGGCTGGATGTGATTTCACAGTAAATGCTGGACTGTAGTGATGTTAAATCACCCAGTTATCTGACTTCAGACCTGTGTGTTGATGCTGGAGAGAGGCCTGTCCTCACATCTGAGTGACACCTCTTTTAAATACACTTGTTTATTAGCTTTGTTTTGTTGACAGTCTTCTTTTAAAAGCATTTAATACTCTTTTAAATATCACGAATTATCGAGTCAAGCATCTGAACCCTGTTCATCTCTTCACACTTGCTGTATCATTCATACAGGATTCATACAGTCAGCTGTGTCCTTGTTCTGGATAGATCATACACATTGTTGCCATTATAAGCAGTGCTGGTGGTTTGTTTTATTAAATGATTGTAATCGTGTTGATCTGTACGGTCTCTGTTGTGAATATATAACTCATGAGAGTCATTGCTCTGTGGGATGAAAATATGAAAACGGTCCTGCTGTTTATGATCAACACACATGACTTCTGCATCACACTGTCTGTATGGATGTTTCAACTGGGTCAGATGATTCACAGAGACAAAACAGGCTGACACAGATCTCGGTCCCGTAGTCCCGTGGGTCTTTCATACTTACAGTGGAGGTCTATGGCACAAGATATATCACGTTAAAATATGTTCCTCTGCCTATAGTAACAGTCACGAGAACATCGGCTATGTATCGTAATTCTTGTCGTTTTTTTTAAGTTAAAAGTCTTTGTGCTTACATTTGGAAAATGCGACTTACGGTGCATTCAAGCTATATATTTGATATCTGAGAATCAAACCCACAACCTTTTGCGCTGCTAATGCAATGTGCTACCAACTGAGCTACAGAAACACTGCTAATGCGAATTGATAATGTTACTGTGTTTTCGTGGTCATGGTGAGTTTAGAAAGATTTTTAATATTAAGTTTAATATTAACGTGTATAATGTTTAAGTTTTGGGGCTATGCTTTTGAAACTGTGTGTTTTATTAACTTTATTCAGGTGTGATGTTTTGCCACATAGCTGTTCACTGTAAGTGCTTTACTGTACACACATCATTTTTCTGAATTATTATCTAAGATAATCGACACCCTGCAACCGTTGCTGCTGATAAATCCAAACCTGTTTAGAAACCTGAAATATCCCTTTCAGCAACGCATGTTTCACATACAAGATTATTTATGTTTATGATATTTATTAATAAATAAAAGCGTGTATATATGGGTGATCTTTCTCTGTTAATGTTTCTGCACATCTGACATGGAAATACACTGTGCCATGTTGACTGGGTTTCCCCCACAAAGTAAATCACTGAGAATGTTTATTGTGCTTCTGTTCCGCATACACTTCCCAAAACCATTCTGCTCTCTGATTCACAGAAACTGTGTGTGTTTGTTGCCAAATCTCTGATCTCATTCTAGGTAGATCATCTGATGTGTGTCACATTTCTAAGATCTCGTGTGTGTTAACTGCAGTATTATCAGTGGGAGGGAGGGCTGTAAGAGCGATGAGTGACATCAGCTGAAAAGAAAACTTGTTTAAAAGGTGGAGAAAGTTATTGCATTGTGATATGTGTGATAAAGATATTTTAGAGTAATGTGACCTGATGAATCAGGTACAATAAGACCAGAAAAGCGTAAAAGGAATAAGTGTTGGAGGTTCGAATCTCACTTAAAGGGACAGTTCACCCAAAAATGAAAATTCTTCCATCATTTACTCACTTTCATGTCATTCCAAACCTGTGTGACTTTTTGGCTTCTGAGGAAAACAACAGAAGATATGTTAGTAACCAAACAGCAGTGACACCCATTGACCTCCACTGTATGGACACAAAACCACTGAGACATTTCTCAAAATATCTTCTTTTGTGTTCAACAGAAGAAAGAAAGTCATACAGGTTTGGAATGACATGAGAGTGACTGAATGACGGGCGATTTTTCATTTTTGTGTGAACTGTCCCTTTAATCTTAGGCTGTCCATAGATCCTCCTGTAACTGTATCAGCTCTTTCTGCCTGCTGGAGATCCAGCAGCCGTGGAGTTCTGGACTCTGTGGCCTGTTAGTTGGTTTTGGGGCTCATGGGTAAGAACCAGGTGGTGGTGTGGATGCATCTGGCATGGATTAGCCACCTGCTGCTGGTTCGAGATTCCGGGGGTACAGTAATGATCTGATCCAGTGACCTCAGCTGTTGGCTGAGGTGTGTAGTCTTTAACTGTTGCCGTGCTTATCATGGGTATGAATGCTTGATTAGATTCATCTTCATAACACAGACCTCCAGCTGTATAAAACACAGACTGTTGAGGTCTCTCGTCCCGTGGTTGAGCACTGAGATCAAGAGTTCATGACAGTGGGTGAGAGAGTTTGCATTTTCACCCCGATACAATCAAGTGGATAGACCACATTTTTACAATTCAAAGATGTCAGAGAAAGCACAATACAGATGACTGATGTGTCACGTGATTCTGCTTGAAATGAACTTCTGTAGAAAAGTGATACAAGAGAAGTTTGTTTTCTGATTGGGACAAATATATATTTTTTTTCTTTTTGTCAGAAGCCGTGGTCTGCTGGTTAATGCACATGATCTGGACACATTAAGCTTTGCAGCTTATGCTGGAAACACAGCTTTGAGTCTGGCAAAATTTGAATCTGGAACGTTCCTTGTTAGCTGGGTCTGTGTCATGCCCTGATGTCATCAGTTTGTTTAGAATCAGACTGGGCTTTTTTTCTGTAGGTCTGTTGGACGGGAAGCCAGTAACTTCTGCACACATTTAACAGTGATCTTCCAGTGATGGATGATAAGTGACTCCACTGAGTGCTGAATGTGCAGTGAGTTCCAGCACTACAGCTTCAGTTTCCCATCAAGATCAATAGATGATATACATTAAACTGAAGTGTGTGGAGATGCCCTCACCCTCCATCTGTCATGAGTGAGTGTGTGTCTGATCTTAGGATGTCTGATAGTGTTTGAGTTCTCACCTCTTACAGTGCATTCATACATGAGTCTTAACTGTGAACTAAGGCATTAAGCTACAAATGAGCCCTGCTTTATAGTAATGTTACTGTAATAATACAGTTAATTATTCTAACTGTAGGCTGTTTGCAGTTGTTAAGCAACAGAGCAGCTTGGGTCATTAATATTGGATGTGTGTGTTTTTACCAGCATTTTACATCAGCTTCATACACAGATCGTCCAATTACAATTTAGAGCTGGAACTGTCTGTTTAAAACCCATGACAAAAAACTATTCATCTGCCAAGTAATATACTGCGTTAACCTGCCCACCTATAGGGAACATTCTCAGAACGTTGACTAACGTTCCCTAAAAGTTCTCTCAAAGCTATCAAAAGGTTCTTGCAGTAATGTTAGTTGAACATTTTTATAGCGTTATATATATTATATATCACAAACGTTATTCTTAAATATTACGGAATTAAATACATGTTTGAATAACGTTCTTATAACCCACCAATGACGTTAATACAGTGTCTTAACTTTTTAACTTTTAACAACTTTTTAAGAACATTTAAAAAAAGTTTTAAATGTTCTTAACATTTTCAAAATAACATTTTGAACATTTTTGTTACTTGGAAACGTTACAGAAACATTCTTACAACCTAAAATTGTTAGCTGGGTGGTCACAGGAGAGTGTATATCAGCTTTTTTCAGTGACATTGAACTTGATTCATCTAATTGAACTGAATTGAGCTATAATGTTTGGTT
This sequence comes from Chromobotia macracanthus, assembly GCA_036877525.1. Lineage (NCBI taxonomy): Eukaryota > Metazoa > Chordata > Actinopteri > Cypriniformes > Botiidae > Chromobotia > Chromobotia macracanthus. The sequence goes on from JAZGTH010000103.1 coordinate 1,466,368, forward strand.
AGTTGGGTAACACTGAGTAATGTTAGCTGGTAAACAGCATGCTGTCACATATTTTGAGTATTACTACCCAGAAATCCTCAGTGAACCGAACAAAATGGAGCAAAAAGAGAGAGAGAAACATACTTTGTGATATTGGATAGACGCAGAAAAGTTCGAAAAGCAATTTCACGGCAATGCTGAGAAACTTTTCAGATAAACAGATACACAGAGCGCATCTCTCCATCATGTTTTCTTTGTGATGACATCATTCATCACCATGGGGACAGATTCCAGCAGCACCGTGTGGCTCAGATGGTATGATGAGTGTGAGTGAGTGTGACTCAAACAGATAACACACGACTGAACTGTTATCAGCACAGAAATGTTCCTCGAACCCAAAACTGCTGTCAAATCCACTTCTCTTCTGTCTTCATTTACCTCTGACTCTGTGTTTAAAGAGACAGTCCATCTAAAAATGAAAGTGTCCTGAAGTCTGGGGAGTTTTCATTTGTGCGTATGATGAGAATGGATTATTGTTCGTTTTTTGTGGCAGGTGATCAATTAAATGTGACATCATTCATCTGACGTCAGTAGAGGACTTGAAATCTCACTGTATCTGTCACATTCAATGATGTTCTCATTTATGATCATGAATAGTGATGAATAGTGGTCATATAATGTGATGAAAACATACAAAGCAAATTTTCTTCATAAAATATTATTCTAATATTATTCTACCAAATGCGAGATGTATTGAACTGCTTAATATATTGTTTTGTTGAAATGTGCAAATTGTCCAGTGAGAGCTGAACTAGCTGTTATTTCTCTGTTATTCAAAGCAAAGTAACAATCGCTTTGAGTAATCTCTTCTTTCTGAAGACAGAACGTCTTCTGAGTGGATTTAGAGCAGGTTTTGAAACTCGAGATCTGTTCTCATAAAAGAAAACTCCATTTAACTGGGAACGTTTGAGTTTCGTTGAAGTCCACTGGAGAAAATGATACAATTATTACGGTTGAAAGCGATATGTTTTGAGGGCAACAGCAATTCTGAGTTGTGAGAAAACAGGAAACGGTGACATTTATTCCAGCTCTCTAGCTAAAACAAACACACCCACAGAACATTCAAAGTTCTAGACGTTCTAAAATTCTGCTTTAGATCTTCTAGATTCCTCTTTGAAACATTCAGGTGTTCTGGATCTTGCAAACATTCTAGATTTCAACACTTCAGAGACGCTAAATCTTACAAATAATCACTGTGTAAGCGTACAGGAAACCATCAGTGAAGTTTCATGCTGTTGAACCGACGATAATGTGTGTGGTCGGTTTACTGAGTCTTTTCACCATAGCAGAGTGAAGCTGAAGACCAGAGGAGACCTGCTGTTGTGTTCTGTCATCTTTCATTGCTATAGAAAAGAGTGAAGCTCATCAGATGTGCTCAGCTCTGAATCTGTGAGGCTGTGTTGGGATCAGTTCACGTGTGTTTATGGAGGTCAGATATCTTCACGAGCTGTCACTGGAGATGCTGCACTGCGTGTGAAGTGTTAGTGTTACCATGGCGATGCTGTTTCTCATCTGCTTGTAAAGTTTGCGGTGGAGTTTGTTACTGTTGTTTTTAACGCTCTGTTGCATTGAGATCATATGCCTCTCTCTCTCTTTCGCTCTCTTAACTCTCTATGTCTCTCACTCTTCCCCTCTCTCTCTCTCTGCCCATGTTTGTGAATGTGAGTCATGACCTTCTGTTCTGTTCTTGGAAAATAAGTTTTCGTTTCCTGGAAAACATTTGAACCCTGTTACATGAACAAAGATGAGGTCAATAAAAAATGGCTAATTTATTTTAATAATTTGTCCTCTCTTTCCATCAGGATTGTTTAACTTCCTCTGTCTGTAACCATGGCGACAGTGGATGGCCTGTTGGGGGAGGAGTTGAGCCCCAGTAACACCGTTCCTGCTGTTGCCAAAGGCTCCGCCTCCAGTCCACAGAGTGAAGCCGTAACCAATGAGCTGCAAGAACTGTCTCTTCAGCCCGCCCCCAACTTGCTTCCTATTAAAGAGAGGAAGAATGGTGAGATTATTATTACCATGGCAACTAGTTCAACACATCATGTCATTTAATTTGCATAGAAGTTTACAACTGGATATGACAAATTTATTATTTAAGTTATTACTTATAAATAACTTATATAAGAGATTTGAAACAAGTTGATCATGTGTATGATGACCATCCGCAAGCTACTGGCATGATTTTGAAGCTTTTTGGTTTTATCTGGAATTTTGTGTGGATCACAAATGTCTTGTAAAGGAACTTTAAAGGAGAAAATGAGTTTGAAGTGAGATCAAGATGAGCTGTAAATAAGAAGAATGAGGCCGTGCTGGAAGTGTTGGAACATTTACACTTTTTCTTTACAATCAGGCCTCACTTTGTGTGCTGTAACCTGATTCACTTTGAACTCTGCTGCCACTCAGTGGATGTTACCAGTACTGCAGCTGAGTTCAGATCAGTGTTTTTAATCTGGAGGAGTGTTAGACCTTCTGAAATCTGTGATGCTGCATACACTGACTGACTGTCATGTTAGTAAATCAGTAGCGTTTTAGAAGAATCTTTAACCAGCTGGTGCTTTAATTTGCTTGTTGAGGCTAATAGGTCCTTTTGAAACACGTTCTTCAGTATGACGGGCCCTTCAGCCCGTCTGATACTGTGAGTTGAAGTGAAGCTCTGTCAGCGTGTTTTCTTCAGTGATAAGTTGATCTGTAAATCGCAGGTGTTTAATTGTAGGTTTCTCTCCTGCACACACGTTTTGCAGCCTCACACTGCAGCGTGTTAAACAGAAGGGAGTGTGCTGCTAAAAACAGCTCTTAAACACCTGCTGAAGGGAGATATTTTACACCTGATAACTGAGGATCTGTTTGTGTGTGAAATCAGACTCGGCACTGAGCAGTTACGATGCTGAGTGTGTGTTGCGAGTAGGTGTGTGTGTGTTGCGAGTGGGTGTGTGTGTGTTTTGCGAGTGGGTGGGTGTGTGTGTGTGTGTGTTGCGAGTGGGTGGGTGTGTGTGTGTTGCGAGTGGGTGTGTGTGTGTTGCGAGTGGGTGTGTGCGAGTGTGTGTGTGTGCGTGTGTGCGTGCGAGTGTGTTTGTCATGCTGATGGTACAGAGAGGTCAGTGAGTGTAGAGTGAGCTGCCTTAATAAAACACGCACTACTCAGCAGAAGTGTGTGTGTGAGGGTGTGTGGGCTGAACGAGTGACTGAAGGAACAGCTGCAGTAATATTGCACACACACACCTTTCCCTGCAGATAGCTGTTAGTCTCACTGCTCAGTGCAACAGCAGGAGCTCCAGATCTTTGATGTTTTCTTCTCGTCAGATATCTCCCTCCTTATTTTTTATTTATTTCTCCTCCACCGTCTTTTGCGCTTTTATTTCCCTTTCATTTGGATTCCCGTGAGCTGATCTGCAGGAGCTCGGGGTTTTCTTGGACTTTGAATGACTGAAATACATAGCATATGACAGGCGGTCACAGCCTGGGACTTTGAGACGGGCAGAATGACGTTCCGAGTTAAAAACGTAAACGTCTTTTCTCAGGAAAAGCACTGAAGCACTTTTGTGTGCTGCAGAAAGATTTATTTACCTTCATAAACCCTGACCGCCATGCTGGACATCAGCCCATGTCTTGGCCCCGCCCCTTTTGGATCTCCTCCAATCAGCCGCGGTGTGGAGAATCAAGCCGCCCAACTGGACCGTGCACGACTCGCTTGCCAGAGTCTGAGAGAAGGTGTGTGAGTGTGTGAGTGTGTGAGTGTGTGAGTGTGTGAGTGTGTGAGTGTGTGAGTGTGTGAGTGTGTGAGTGTGTGTGTGTGTGTGTGAGTGTGTGTGTGTGTGTGTGAGTGAGTGAGTGAGTGAGTGAGCGTGTGAGTGTGCGTGTGCGTGTGCGTGTGCGTGTGAGTGTGCGTGTGAGTGTGCGTGTGAGTGTGCGTGTGAGTGTGCGTGTGAGTGTGCGTGTGAGTGTGCGTGCGTGCGTTTACATTGACACCCTCAGTAACTCAGCAGGAGCACAGAGTCAGAGTGACAGGTACAGTATAGACACGAGACACATAGAAACAAGACGTAACACCTGACCATAACTCTTGTATAGTGGCCACAGTATGATTGTGGACCACAGAAGCCACAGGTGAACCACGGATGGCTTCTGATTAGCATGGTCAAATCTATGTGACCCTGGTTTCTAAACAACAAATGATGTTTCTTATGAAAGTAAACACGTTTAGAAACTATTATGACTATTATGACCTTAGATATGACTCACGTCTCTTCTTCTGTAATACATTTAGTGTGCAAACACAATTCCAGTTACAACAGGTGGCTTTACTCTAGGAAATGGATTTGACAGAGATATGAGATGAAGAGCTGAGATGAAGAGCTGAGATGAAGACTAGATCTATCTTCTTAGCTGAGATGAAGAGAAGCCCCCAGTAAAGCAGAAGACTGTGAGCTGAGTTAGATTCATGCTGAGAAACCTTTATTCCTGCCTTCAGATCTGTGGTCGTGTCGACATGTTCACCATAACTGTGTGGATGATGTGTTCTGACATCATTTGTGTTTTGCCGTTTGTGGTGCAAGCTGCTGGAAGAACTTAACCTGACACTGAACTATAGACTCACACACACTCACATACGCACACTCAAACTATTATCTCACACACACAAATTTTTATCTGGCAATCTTCCCAGCCTGACCCACGATCTCCAGTGTTCTGATGACGAGTCACTTGCAGAAGAGTGAGGAAACTTCATCCAGAGTTTTATCTCATCTGTTAACGCTGTTGTCCTCTCAGACAATCTTCCAGCCTTTCATTTCATCTCCTGACGAGTCTGCAGTGACCTCATGTCCACCCATAGTGGAACACCCATCCGCTGTAACTATGAGCTGATGTCAGATCAGTGGTGTGACACCGGCTCGTTTTCACATGACAGACAGCATGTGAACAGCTGCTGAAGACGCTCTGGTCATAAATATAACTGTACGGACACGTTCAGAGCTCAGTGACATCAGCCAAGTCCAGATCTTTCTTTCCTTCTGGTTTTCCTGATCAGATTTCTGATAATGTTGTCATGTGATTCAATCAAGATCAATTTCAAAAGATCGATTTGTTGTTCAGAAACCAGAAATAAGTTCTGAGGAGATGAAATTTGAAATAATTTCTTATTAATGAATTGAATTAACTTCTAATTCTGTCTTAGAGCTTTAATATTTATATGTTTGTGTATTAATGTTTAAGTGTATTAAAGGGATAGTTCACCCAAAATTGAAAGTCATTTATTCACCATCATGTCATTCCAAACCTGTATGATTTTTTATCTTCTGAGGAACGCAGAAGTATTTTAAGAAATGTGTCGGTGCTTTTTTATTCATATAATGGAAATCAATGGGTGTCACTGTTGTTTGGTCATCAATGTACTTTAAAATATCTTCCTCTGTGTTCCTCGGAAGTATAAAAATTCATAAAGGTTTAGAATGACATGAATAAATGATGGACAAATGTTCATTTTGAGTGAACTATCCCTTTAAAGCTTAAAAGTTGTATACTTCTTGTTAATTACCGCTAATACTGCTACATTGAGCATTTTATAAATAAACTGTAGTGTGACCGACATTTAATCTGTATATCTTTAATGTAGTTCCATGACTATATAGGTTTTAACATGTTCACTCTGTGCTGCCACTCAATGAGTGGTGACACCAGGGTGAGAATTTGTTGAAACATCAGACGCAAAACCACAGCGAGCGAGAGCTTGAATTAACCTCGTATCAGATTATTAATCTAAGAGAGGAGGTCTCTTACCTCCTGCAGTGGCTTATAGCTGCATGTTTGTTGCATAAACAACTTATATGAGGTAACCTTCTCATAGATGTTTGAAGCCTGCAGAGAGACAGTATGAAAATATGACCGTAAAGCGTAGAGCATGAAGGAGATAGTTCTGCTGTCTGGTTTAGAGGCCCTTTTCAAGGAGGTCAGTTTTCTTTGGTGCTTTAGTAAATTAGTTGGAACATCTCATTTTAGCTGCGACTGTATGTTTGAGGTCTCCTTCCAACCACAGCGAGACAGAAGAAATAAACCTCTGAAAATGATTTATACTTGGAGTTGAAAGATGGGTGGTTGAGATGCACAGTGAAGTTGACACTCTTCCTGTGGTGAGATGTGGAAACATCTCGCATACTTGCTTCTGTTTTTAAATGAAACAGGAAGAGGAAGTGCTGTACTCTGTACTCTCTCCTCTCTGATAAACTCTGCCGGCTGTCAGGAAGAGCTCATTGAGCTGCAGAATGAAGGAGAAACATCAAGCTCCTGAAAGGGTATTTTACCAGCTCCTGTGTCTTCTGTCACGCTTTAATGTCTTGAGCGTTTTCTTCTGAAATATGAGGCCGTTAAGAAGCATTTCAGCAGTAATGGACATCACACTGCTCATACAGAACTCGACTTGTTTCTGTTTTGAGAGATTTGAAAGTTTTCTTTGCACAGAATCTCTCTTTACGTGTTGTGTGTGCTGGTACAGTGTACAGTAGTGTTTTGCATTGTGTATTGGTATAGTTATGTTCATGCACTTTTGATTTGTGCATCATTTCTAATGCTGCTTTTTGAAACTGAATTAATTCTATATCTGTCAGTCATTCTGTCTTTCTGTGGATGTTTCTGTGCATTGTTGAGTTGTGCACCATTTTGTTTTGTTAAAGAATCTGCACAGTGAGTTGAAAATGAATTGGAGTGTTTGTAAGGTCCAGTGTGTACAGCTCTTAGTTCAAATTGAGTATTGACTTGTTCATTTGTCGTTTGTGATATTTAACTCATAAATATTATAAATACTCATAACTAACAGCTTAGGAATAATGTTTTAGATATACATGATATATACTGTTTACAAAATTGTTCTAATGTTACTGCAAGAACGTTTTTTATAACTTTGAGAGAATGTTAGCCAACGTTCTGAGAATGTTCCCTGTTAGCTGTGATGTATGTTTATATCACTATTTTCTCTCTTGTTCCTCTAGTGCTTCAGCTCAAACTTCAGCAGAGGAGAACTCGAGAAGAACTGGTAAATCAGGGGATCATGCCACGTAAGAATACAGACACTCTCCTACAAGATCATTATATTGTGTTGTTATTTGGCTGTGAGGTTCTGTTAGTGGTTCCAGTGCAGATCTCAGTAGATCTGTTTTGCTACATTAAACCTGTGCTGTTGTCTTTTGTCTTTGTCTTTGCTCACACTGAGAAAGCATGATTCTACTTTTGTGAACTCGGGTGAAATCTCGTCTTGTGGTTGAAGTTGGCAGGTTGAGTTTCCCTCATCCTGCTGAAGGTGCTGATCTAGTTGTTAAACGTAAAATTGAGTTAAAGTCACTTCCTTTGTAAGTGGTTTTTCACGGAACTGCCTCAAAGGTTGGACCATTCATATCACGACTAGATGTCATGATGTTGCCTGTGCGTCATTCGTGGGATTTTAGGCTCTTGATTTTGGCAAAACAGTTTGGCTACATCCTGCGTTGGTTGGAGATGGATAGTTGTGTTGAGAGAGTTTCCTACAAACCTTTCCTGATGACCTGAATGCTTAACGAACAGTTACGCCAGCACCCACACATACACGTACGTTTGAAACGCACGTTTTAATAGCACAACCCCAATTATGACTAATTTCATAACATCTCCAAGCCTTGTGGTGATGTAGGTTACGTTTCAAACATAACATGCGTTTCTGCACACAAAAAGTTGGTGTCAGCTCAATTAAAATGGTGTTCGTTTTGGTTGATGCCATTCGGAACGGCTTTAATACAAATTGGTTTTATTTTATTTACAGTGCGGAAAATAGTTGCGCTCGGTTGTGAGAGGACTCTGTAGTGGTTGACTGTAGAGTTTAGCTAGGTGAGATGTTTGAGTCACATCAGTGTAGATCAGCGACCTGTCTGAAGCAGACGTGTTAAATGCAATGTTCACACGTAACTGAAACAATCACACTAAATTTGTCTCCGGCAAGACGCACATTTAAAAAAAAATACGGGCCAAAACGGGCCAATTAAAGCGATTCTATTAACAGCCTCTGACAAGATCTCTCATAATATAAGAAACGCTCAAAATATTGATGGTTGTCTCTTCACAAACGTATCGTCTCATTTCAGAAGACATTTATTAACAAACTGGAGTCGTATGAATTACTTTTATGATGGATAGATGTGGTTTTTGAGCCTCAAAATCTCGGGCACTATTCACTACCATTGTAAACGATTCCTTTAAAGGGCCGGGATTCATTTGTGTCAGTGTTGTGTGACATTGTTAACTCAAGATTCTTCAAGTCTTCAAATGACTGTAGTTCTCTTTTCATTATGTAAGAGAGTGGATGTTTACCAGCCTTTATTTTAGCTTGTTTTGGTAACCATGACAGCTCATTCTCTCTCTACGCTCCTACACAAAACATCAGGCCGAACCTTTAGTGGTTTCTGGTGGCAACTGACTTGTTACGTTGACACGAATACGATTGTTACAACAGTTACAGCTGTACCACATTAATCAAACTCCAGTGTATTAAACATTAATATTGTGATTCTGTGCCTTTAAGAAGGCGTGACAGTAGCTGAATCACAAAACGCTTAAGAAACATCATCTTAGAAGAAAAAGACTGAAATGAAAGCCAGGAAAGCAGAAGCGGAGAGTTCAGACTAGGACAACTCTTTTAGTGACTTTATATACTGCTTCAGACCGGGCTCATAATATCTTCTAGTGTATCAACATCTCTCTTACCACACATCAAACACAAAGATATTCTGGAGTGACACCTGCATTTATTCTATAGAAAATATAAGAAGAGCTTCATATATTACTGCTTCTTCATTCTACATTATTACATACTGTGAACATTAAGATTCCAGAAGCATGAATTTAAAGTTTTTATTTGTGGTGGATCCAAGTATTAAATAAACATATGCACACTGAAATAAAAGTTGTATGCTTGCTTAAAGTGAGTGCATGACTGACCATGCACTGCATTTGGGTGGGTTACACACACACACACACACACACACACACACACACACGGTCAGCCCAGAGAACAGGTGATAAGTGATGTGTTAAAATACACCATCTCCCTATGATTAATCGCTTCGTTGTTTTCCTCCCCTTGTAAGTCGCTTTAGATAAAAGCTAAATGTAAATGTAAATCTTTCCTGTTATATCTCCAGTCAAAGGTCACAGTTCTATATGTATCAATCAAATTACTTTCTAGTTTGTCTCCAGCACTATTTGATAATATGACTATAAACTGTAAGAAAACTAGATACTCTGAAGAGTGAATATAGCACGTGGTTTGGGTTGAAAGAGGCTGTCCGGATACAAATAGCCAGATTAACAGATAACAAACTTAACTGGATCTTAACAGAACTAACCCAACGGGAATAAAAACCAGCAGATCACACACATGCCTAAAGTTTCGAGATGTATCTGTATCTGCTTTTTTAGAATATACCCTTTCACTTTCTTCCTTTCACTTCCTGTGTGTCGACATCCACTTCCTGTCGACTTGAATTTTCTCTCATTCTCTGTCTGTTATTTTACAGTACAGCATTTCGTTTACTTGTCACTGGCTCACAGAAGCTGCAGGTGCAGTTAAACTTGTGTTATCAGCATGGTTATCAGATATGCAGGATGCAGCTCCGAGAGGAAACGTACAGTAAGGTGCACATACAGCAGCTGAAGGCATGTGCTTGTGATTTAATGCTCTGATTTGGTTCCGAGTTCTGAAGTGGATGTGGTTTCACTTCAGATCCTGATGACATAAACTAAAGCAACATAAAATACAGCCTGAATCCTCCACAGATTTCTAGCACTGCAGATATGAGAGGTTACGCAACACAGGATCAGTTTGTTCCCACATTACTTACGTTTTCAAGGCCTGTTCACACTGAAATCAAATACCATAGTAAATGGAGGATCTTCATTTTGGCCTGTAATTATGTATTAATAATGGATACACCAAAAGCTATTCAAATGCTAGACCAAAAAATGTGACTCTAGTTATACAGAATCATATTATATAGTATGTAAACCATTATATAATTGTATATGACATTATATAAATGAAGTTTTATGAAGATGGTGTGATGTTTGAGGGGGTGTGAGAGCTGAACATGATGATGAGACTGGTCACACACATGAAGTGTTTTTCACACTGATCACAAACATGTACATCTTTAGACTGATGACTGCTCTGTGTGTTGCTGGTTAGGTTATAGGGCATGTTTGGTGTGTGTGTGTGTGTGTGTGTGTGTGTGTGTGTGTGTGTGTGTGTGTGTGTGTGTGTGTGTGTGTGTGTGTGTGTGTGTGTGTGTGTGTGTGTGTGTGTGTGTGTGTGTGTGTGTGTGTGTGTGTGTGTGGTCATGGGAAATGAGCTGTGGGCTGTATGAACCAGTATGACCCAGTATGAGATGATGCTGTGTTCTGTACTGTTATAGCTTGGTGACCTTAAAAAATATATGACAGAGAAATGAGCAATACAGTAACGGAGATTCTGTCTGGTTCTGTTAATAGTTTCATGTTTTGGCTGATATTAAAATCTGTAGTGTTTCGGGGTTTGTCTACATTCTCAGGAGAAGTGAAGCAGCAGCTCTGATAAGCAGGAAGAGAAAGCTGTTTCAGGATTCTGTTAAATAGATGCAAACACACACACACACACACACACTTCAGACTATACACACAGTTTACCTGCTCCATTAAACGTTTCCTCGGATCTGTCTGGTGTGATTATTTGTAGACGTATTGCGAGCATGCACATACAAACGTGTCTGCTGTAAAGAGATGCTTTGTATTGTTGTGTATATAATGTTAAATATATTACCTGTTGTCTCGGTACATGCAATTTTTTTTACAAGCCTCTTCGCTTAGTTTCTTCTTTTTCAGCCACCTTCATGTCTCGCTCTCTTTTTTTCTTGCCCTATTTCCGAAGCACAAGTTTATCTTCAGTTATTCAAAAATAACATTTTCACCTAATCAGGAAAAGCTCTGAAATGTATTTATGTCAGACTGAGGCGTAAATGTTTCCTCTACGCAAATAGCAAGTTACTTATTTGTGTATTTCTCTCGTTTACTGAAAAATGTTTTCTTTCACACCTTTTGTTTAACAGAGAAAATGATTTTAATAGTCTTTTCTCTTTGTATGTGTCTTTTGCCCTCCAGCACTGAAAAGTTCTGCTTCCTTTCACGAACAGAGACGAAGTTTAGAGCGAGCCAGGGTAAGACAATCTTCACACTAGCTTTTAAATCTATTCTCAATGCAGTGAAAATGTGATAGCGTTTATCTCTTTATTTCTCTTACCCTTGATATTTCAGACTGAGGACTACCTGAAGAGAAAGATCCGCTGTCGTCCAGAAAGATCAGAGCTGGTCCGGATGCACATTTTAGAAGGTGAGTGCTTTTAAGACACCTTGTAAAGTTGAACCCCACGTATATACCTCCAGCACACAGTTTTCCTCATCACTTCTCATTGGCTAAACAAACGATCAGTTCCCCTCCAAAATAATCCCATTGGTTGAGGCAGCATTGCTTTGTTACAGTGGGCGGGATTCAACTTTTTAGAGGGAGTCAGCCAATGTCTGATTGATCTGTATATTGAGTATATGTCTACATATATTGACTGTATATTGTATTTCTATATGTATATCATATCTCTGTATGTATATTGGCTGTATATGTATACTGAGTAAGCCTGTAGGCCAGTAAACAGATGTGCAGTAATAAATCATATTCAGATGGTGTGTGTCATTACCTCTCTGTTCTGTCTGTATACAGAGACATCAGCCGAACCTTCTCTTCAAGCCAGACAGCTTCTGCTGAAGCGAGCCCGTCTGGCCGATGATCTGAATGATAAAATCTCGCAGCGGCCCGGTCCAATGGAACTCATTCACAAAAACATCCTGCCAGTCCACAGCAGCTTCAGACAAGCCATCAGAGGTGCCGCATCACAGCCACACAGCGTACAGAGACGCTCTCAAACGTGTGGATGTCGTTTCATTACAGAAGACATGAAAACCAGCTTTTCTATAAGGAAAGACAGCACAAGCTGTCACACTTTATAGGCAAAATGTTGACAACATGAACGTTAAAAAGTTGTAGGAACATTCAAAACGTCCAGTTTTGTAGACATTGTATTAACAGTATTGTCTGATTATAAGAACGTTATTTAAGCAAGTCTATAACATTTTAAAAACGTTTCACTAACAATTTAAGGATAGAGCTTTATGCTAATGTTTAAGAACATTTGGCAATGACAACGTTACTGCTAAGAAGAAACGTTACTGCTAACGTATTGCATGTTTGGTAACGTTGGGGAAAAAAAGTAAAAAAAAGTAGTTAGTTCAGAGGAATTATGTTCTAGCATCATTCATTTACAGACTTTTCTGTCCCGTGTCATCTAACGCAACTCCTTTCAGACGTTTTCAAGTATTAATAAGTTCTCCAAACACATCGATGTCCCTGCATGTACCACACTAGAGCAGAAGTTGAAGTCGAACTGAACTTTTAAGAGCCTCTATCAGACTTTCTTTTACGCTCAACCTTTTCATCTTCAGTCATGCCGATCTAAATCCTTCCAAGATCTAAATCTTTATCTGTCCATCGCTGTCGTCTCATCATCTTTGTCTCTTCAGTCTTCCAGCTGCTGAATGGAAGCAGAGCACCGTTTTAACATTGAGCTCGGTTTTAATGGACAGAGTGAAGCAGTAATTAAACGTAGTTATAATAATGAGATCTGTGCGCATCAAACGCAAGTTTATTCATTACAGCGGAGTTCACATTCATGCTTGTGCAGGACTCAGATAATAAACTCAGGTTTATGCGGCAGAGTGAAGAGAAACGTTTGCACAAAACTGTTTTAATCCTTATTAGACCTTTAATGATTATCAGCATAGTATCATATTCTCTCAGGGAACGTTCTCTAAAAGTTCTCTCAAAGTTTTTAAAAAAGTTTGCATTAATGTTAATAGAACATTGTTATAACATTACATATTTTGCAATTTTTGAATAAGTTGTTAGTGGAAAGTTTTAAAAACGTTACAGAATTAAAAAAGTTTGAATAACGTTCTTATAACTAAATTAACGTTAATGCAATGTCTAAAAAACCAACCACCCAAAACCAAACAAACTTGTAACTGCGAGTTTCTTGTAGACCGTGTTCACCTGATTGGGTCAGTCTAACTCTGTCTCTGTTTTCTCTCACTGTATCAGAAACAGAGTTTTCAAAAGTAATGGCGGAGAGCTCTTCGTTTGATGAGGAAAGCAGTGATGCGTTCTCACCTGAGCAAACACTCTGTCAGGACTCTCCTCTTGGCTCTGCCCACTTACCTTCTCCACCTGAGATGCTGGTCAGTGACACCACACACAAACAGGTGAGCACACACGCGCTCTCTCAGCCTCTTAATCATACGGGTACCGGGCCATACTGTGTGTCTTTAGTATGTAACCTAACAATTATTGTGTTAACAATCAATGTGTCCTGAACTCTAATACTCAAAATATAATATATATGTGTCCCTGTGCATTTTTAAAGTGTGCACCTTCTACATTTTTTGACTAATATTGTGTACAACCCCATGGTAATTGTAGCTGTTATGTAATACATTTTAAGGTAATTAAGTTAGATACATGCAAGGGGTCTGTAATATCAAAACACCAATTAAGTACATAGTGTAAGTATGTGAATTGGGATGTAACCAAACACAGTCTCTCAAACACACAGATGTTCTGACCTCATTTCCTGTAACAACTGCCTGAACTGATGCAGCTGCTGTAAATCCTCTTTAATGTTATTGAAGTGATAATCTATCATCAACATACTCACAAAACAAACACATATGCACAAACACACACACACACATACTGCACAAACACACACACACACATACTGCACAAACACACACACACACATACTGCACAAACACACACACACACATACTGCACAAACACACACACACACACATACTGCACAAACACACACACACACACACTGCACAAACACACACACACACACACACACACACACAAACACACACACACAACTGCACACACACACACATACTGCACACACACACACACACATACTGCACAAACACACACACACACACACATACTGCACAAACACACACACACATACTGCACAAACACACACACACACACTGCACACACACACACACACACTGCACAAACACACACACACACACACACACACACATACTGCACAAACACACACACACACATACTGCACACACACACACACATACTGCACACACACACACACACACACACATACTGCACAAACACACACACACACACACACACAATACTGCACAAACACACACACACACACACATACTGCACAAACACACACACACACATACTGCACAAACACACACACATACTGCACAAACACACACACATACTGCACAAACACACACATACTGCACAAACACACACACACATACTGCACAAACACACATACTGCACAAACACACACACATGCTTTAAAGTCTCACCATAGCTCTTTATGCCCACTCAGCTCTCTAGAGTTCTGAATTATCTATAGTGTGCCCAACAGCTCCATTCGGCTCATTAAACATCCACACACGGACCTCTTCACACATGTGCAGACGTGCATTCAGCATGTGATCACACTTCATCTCCACGCGTTTGTGTTTTGGTGCTTTAGTCACGTTTACACGCACATGCTCACTCAGATAATGGAGATCCTCAAGTCTATGTGCTTCCCCCAATTCTCTATTAGGTCCCTCCTCCTACTCCACCTCCACTGCCAAGCACAGCCGGCTCCGCCCCTCAACAGAAACCGGCCAATGGTGCAGCAGGCCAAAAGCAAACTCCTGCACTTCAAAAGGTGACAAATCATTTTCCAGGGAAATCCACATGATTATAACTTGCATAGCTTTATAAAACTATATAAATATGTCTCTATCTGATGTATAATCTGTGAAGAGCAGCAGGTATTCCCTGTTTATTGTTAATGGTGGTTTGCATATTTAAATAGCATGTTGATGCATCATCAATCTCTCTTTCTCTTTCTGTTGTAGGGCGGTAAAGTGTCCAGTGAGCGACCTGTTCAGCGCAGTAAGAAGGTGAGGGACAATAAACCGAAGGTGAAGAAGCTGAAGTACCATCAGTATGTTCCTCCAGATCAGAAACCTGTGAGAACTCCTGCACCCCCGCTGGACTCCTCCTACGCCAAACTTCTCTGCCAGCAGCAGCTCTTCCTTCAGCTGCAGATCATCAGCCAGCAGCAGCAGAACTACAACTACCACACCATCCTGCCCGCCCCGCCCAAGTAAGACACGCCTCTGTACCAGCCCCCACTGATTCTGCATTATTTCCTATAGAATCATCTGTAGAAAATAGAAAGTCATAAACAAATTTTTCTTTTTTGGCTGAACTTTCCTTTAACTTTTAGACATTGTTTCATTTCACAGAAAGATTTTGTTGTTTCTTTGTAATCTATTCTTATGTTTATATATTTAGGCCTCCAGTTGATCAGCAGCCTGCCTCGGCCAATGACCTTTCAGCATCCAGTAATGCCCCGCCCCCTCATCTGACATCCACTAACTCCATTGGTCAGAATCACCAGATCTTCACAGATGAAGTTGTAGTTGGGCCTCTACCTGCCAACCTGGATGAGCTAAAGGTAACAAAATCTCCTGTTACACGTGTGTGATTTAATTATTTCAATGCTGATTATTAACTGGCTATTTAGTAATATATTTAGTGATAGTATTATATAAGTTATAAGAAAACTTGCTGTTTATTGGTAATCAGATAAACTGATGTCACATCCTGTCATTCTGTGCATCTCCTGTAGGTGGCGGAGCTGAAGCAGGAGTTGAAACAGCGCGGCTTAACTGTGTCCGGAACAAAAAACGAACTTATAGAACGACTAAGGAACTTTCATGAACAAAACGGTGGAAATCTCGCAGCAAGTATTATGTCAACATCTAAAAGTAACACAACTCCTCAGCAACCGGGCCCACCCTCAGCCCCTGCAGCGGACGGAGCCTTGTCTCCTGACCAATCAACACACAGCAACACGGTTGCTTCCTTCTCATTTGCTGCCAATGCAAAGAAGGGGGGGACTAAGACGACAGCGCCGCAAATCATGCAGTTTGGCAGCACTAGCTCAACCCCTCCTGTTTCCCCCGCCCACTCTGAGCGCTCATTGGCTGGGATGAGCCCAGATGAAATGAGTGGTAATGCGGATGCTTTTGGAGAAATGGTAACTATCTCTCTTCGCTAATAAATAAATAAATAAATGTGTCAGACGATTTTATATTTTATCATATCATCATATAAATTTTTCTCTTTTTCATTTCCCAACACAGACCAGAAACATTTTAGCACAGGTACAAGAAAATGTAGAGGAAAGTTTGTTTATGTTGCCCCAGAGAATGATGGGTAATATAGTTTTGTTGCACAAAGACAGCATTGCTCTAAAACATCAGATGTTTAGAAATAAGTAGCTCCTGAATTTGTGACCATTACAAGTGTGTAAATGTGTTAAAATTAGGAAATTGTAGTTATTGCTTAATTGTTGCCATTTTTTGAAAACTTTGAATTGTGTTAATGGTCTGAATCAGCTGTTAGTTACTACTAGTTACTAGTAGAGTTTAAAATGGAGCTGCTGGTGGTAGAGCTGGTAAATTATGACACTTTACCAAGGCCCTGGGTTCGAATCCCAGAGAATGTGTATCCTGAATGCAGTGAGCTAGCTCAGAGCTCAGAATAGTTTGCACTCTGTCCCCTCAGGTGACGTCTCCTCTTACCCAGCTCTCCCTGCAGCCCTCTTCTCCTCCCACCACCGCAGTCCGCATTAAAGAGGAGCCTGACAGCCAGATTCCTCTGTCCTCCTGCTGTCTGCTGTCCCAGCCTACAGCGCCCCCTGTGGACAAAGACCAGATGCTGCAAGAGAAGGACCATCGCATTCAGGAGCTCACGCGCATGCTGTTGCAGAAGCAGCAGCTGGTGGAATCGCTGCGCTCGCAGCTGGAGGGCAATCGCGTGGGCATGCTGGTCCGAGTGAAAGAGGAACCCTCTGGTATCACTGTGCTCACAGCCAGAGTCAAAGAGGAGGTGATAGAGGAGCCGGAAGAGATGGTGACAGAGCCGCAGGTGTTCCCGCAGACAGGGCAGGCGCATCTGCAGACACAAGAGCAGGCACAGCAGCAGACACAGGTGCAGCAAATGCAGGCACAGCAGCAGGCACAGGTGCAGCAAATGCAGGCACAGCAGCAGACACAGGTGCAGCAAATGCAGGCACAGCAGCAGGCACATCTTCAGATGCAGGCACAACAGCGGATGCAGGCACAGCAGCAGACGCAGGCACAGCTGTCCATGCTGCCAGCAACAGATCCAGAGCAGGCACGGCAGCAGCAGCTTGTATTGCAACAGAATCAGCACAACCTGCAGCGACAAGCACATCAGAGGAAAAGGAAGACACACAAACAACAACACAACCTGACGCAGGCCACACCGCATCTACACAGACAAGTCAGTCTTTTCACAACGTAGATTTTAGGATGTGCTCTCACACTGTTTGTGTTGAACACTAATTGCTTAATGTCATATAGAACAGTGGACTGAGGTTTGATCACTGGTGACATTGTGTTCGTTTATAAATTTATAAATGTGTAGTAAAAATAATTCTTAAAACAGATACATATAAAAGTTTAAGCATAGGACTGCATATTAGAAATATTTTGTATAACAGCAACATTGAAATAGCTGTTTTTCATTCAGATTGGGTAACAGTACCATTTGTGCTACCATTCAGTAACTTTTATTGCAGCTCTGTGATCTGTTTTGTGTGTTTTTTTGCTAACCTAACATTTTTTACAGCAGGTGTCTCAGTTGGACACTAAGCAGCAGTCACGTCCCGTTTCTTCACTTACATTGGATATTCTTAAATCTAACTCCACCATCATGACAGACAGCAATGGCAACCAGTTCCTGCTGACACTGTCCAATCAAAACACAGAGGCAGCAGCCAGAGTCCCGCCCCAGAGCAAAGTAACAAATCACATCACACTTCAGGTAATGCATGTTTTAAGGTTGTCAAAATCTGTCACACAATGTTTATGCAATGACTGACAATGTTATTAATGTGATTTTCAGAGACTACAGACCACACCCAACAGGATACCCAGCCAATCAGTCGCTGAATCAACTAATAACAATGAATCTGACGAACCCATTCAAACCGTCATTTTGAAGCAGCCAATCAAAAAGGTGAGTACACGACCACTGTTGTGCGATTTGTGTACTGTATGTGAGAAAAAGTGAGATATAGTTACAAAGAAGGACTTTTGCAGAAAATGGCTGCTTTTCTTCAGTATAAATGAATGATATATATAAGGCAGCATCATTTCTTTGAAAAATTGAGTCATTAAAAACGATTATGAGGCTGTTAAATGCGCCGATTAAAGTAATTGCTAATCGCTGAGTGGAGCTCAGATGTGATCTGCAGGCGTGAGCCCATTAACACGAGGCTAATTGAGATACATGATTTTACTTTGACAGGCACTGAAGCCAGAACTTAAAGTGTCCCACAGCTACAAAATGACAAACTCTGCGTCTGCCTCAAAAACATCCCACCTCCAAACGTTCGTCTCTCCAGTGGATTCCATAACCAACACCAGACACGCGCCCTCCTCGCCCAACAACAACAACAACCATGTAAGAGTTTAAGAGCACATGCTGTAGCTCAAGACCAGTGACCTGTAAGAGCTCAGATGCTTCTGCTGTAAAAACTCTAAAATCACGTTTGTGTTAAGATGTTTATTTGTTCATTTAGCTTTAGTGCATCAGTAGGTAACAATAAAATTTGTCGCAATTAACTGTAATATCAAGGCATGAACAAGGAGTACAGACTAAATGTAAGACTTTTGTAATGTACTGCATATCAGTGTTTCTCCACCAGGGGGCCGAGGCCCACCAAGGGCCTCTACAAACTTCCAAGGGGGCCTCAAGATGACTTAAAACTATTTAATATAACATGAATCAAAACAAGCATTAAAATGAGCAACAACAAGTAAAAATTGAGATATTTACTGGTTGTGATGTATTTTTATAGTGTATACATCTTTCTAGACATTGTAATTCTGAAATGTGGAAATTGTGATGGGGTGGGAGGGGCTATTCAAATGATTCTGTGAAAAGTGGGAGGGGTCTGAAGTCAAAAAGGCTGAGAGCCACTGCTCATACTTCACACAGTTACAGAATGCATTCCCATGAGTTCAAGAGAAAAATTATTCCGAGATGGCAAGATTGTGGAGAGTTTAGATAGATATAAGGATTTTTATTTATTTAATACTGAGAAAATACTTAATCTGTGTGCAGACCCACACAGAATCTGTTCCCACACAAAACAACACAGATGGTGGTAGAATTCAAACATCTGTTGTTATTCACATAGATCTACACGTGACCTGCCCTTGCCTTGTTTGTTTATTCAGTATTTAGGCTAATTTAATAATGCTTTCAGCTTACAGTAAATGTGTAGATCTAGATCACATTTACTGTATTTAAAGCAGTTGTTTAGAATTCAAACTTGTCATCCATGTTAAGAAAATAACTCTGCAAGTGACCTGCACTTCTGTGTTTCAAACAGAGATGGCAGCACAGAGGCAGCCATTGGGAATTGCAGCTTTAAATTCAATCTGCAGAGTTCTGTAGATTTGTTTTCCTCCAAATCAGCAGAGACAATGCAGAAGAAGCCCACAGATTTTGTCAGGGTCTGCTTATCTGGTTTCTTTTCACAATGTTGCTTTAGAAAGTAGCTGTCTATGTAGGCGGTAGATATCAAGTCAGCTCATTAGGTTTCAGAGCTTATAGCTTGTCCTGAGCTTAAGTCTTATACCCAGCAAAACTCTTTTCTGCAGCTAAATAACAAAATCTGTCATTCGAGACAGAAATTGTAACCGCAGTTGAGTTTTGTCTACGCTGCTGCATGGCACAAAATCTATGACTGAAGCCTAGATTTATAAGCTCATTAATATAAAAAGAGCCGAGTGTTTTTGTGGTAACATCTTAAGCTCATTTTACATGTGTCTTTATATCACCAGACCTTCTGGTTGCTCTGATAGTTCAGCAGTAATATCATAAACATAAACTCTGTTTTTCGAGCATGTTTTGTTTCATTCATAACTCTTCCATCCCTCCTTTAACCTTGTTTCCTGTTGTCTGTGCGCCCCACCTCACTCCTTTAACACACACACATCTCTGTCTGTCAGGAGAAGATGCGTGTGAGTTTGGACCAGCATGCTCTTCTCTGCTCTCCAGCCCTCACCTTGTGCTCTTCCTCAGCTCTTTGTCAGGTAGCGTTTGGTTCTATATGAACATGAATTCATTTGCCATGTTGTTTTTTGTTGTTCTTCTTTATTTCTGTTGTGTTTGGATGTCACCACCTGGGAATGATTTAGGATCCGTTTTCTTATGTCATTTTCTTTGCTAAATCATTTCACGAACTTCAGAGAGCTGATTCAAGATATTGACTGTTACTTCAGAACACGATTCCTTTGTGTTGGTGTTTTTAAGGATGTGGAATATTTTTTATCTTGCAGGAAAATGGCTGCAGTCAGCAGGCTGATGACCTGTTTGAGGTCCTAATTCAGCGTGGAGGTGACTTTTGTTGCTTTAAATGTCTATCGTCATTTTATAATCATTTAGACAAGTGAATCAACAAGGTTCGTGTCTTTGTATTGTTTTAAAAACTGTCATTTGTTTTCCCAAATCTTCAAAGCGCTTCAAACTTCAAGAACTTCAAAGCCGCCCCTGATCCTGTTCTTGAACGCCTCCGCCCAAACACACCCCTTTCGTCAAGCTCCTCCCACCTTCGTCTCCCAGCCCCTCCCCTGCTCCACCTCAACCTCTTTCTGGTGTTCACAGCGACTGTGAAACAGGAAGCGGGCGTCTTGAGGATTTCCTGGAAAGCACTACTGGCAAACCGCTGCTGGGCGTGGAGCCGGGAGGCCCCATGACGCTGATCGTCGATCTCCACAACCAGATGCTCAGCACACCAAGTATTCTAGATCATCCGTGTTCACCGATGGATTTGGGTGACCTGAATTTCTCCAGTCACTCAGCATCAGATTTGTTAGACTCCGCCCCTGACAGTATGGACTGGCTGGACTTTGGAATGGGCGGTGCTAGGGGGGAGGGGCCAGGGATAATAAACACGAATGGAAACAGCCATAGCTTATTTTCAACAGACTTTTTGGACACTTCTGATCTGAACTGGTCCAGTTTATAGCCTGGTAGTTTATCCCAGAGTTAATCTGGGATAAATATTTACAGAAGACAGAATCTGGATTATCATCCTTCGGTTTAATACAAGTTTTATATTAGTTTCTGCAATTGACTTTTCTGCAACTTGGTTTGTGCTACACTGTGAACGTCTCTTTATTCCTCACCACCCGTTACGATAATGTGCACACACTAATAGCACACATACGTTGCCGAGACGTTTATTCTGTTTGTTGATTGTATTTTTAACGTGTTTGCTCAATTGCAATAAATCACTGCAATGCTTTTCATATTCAGCAGCTGTTAAATTCATGTTTCATGACTTTTTTATGAAAAGCTCTTTCATAGATGCCTCGACAACATACGTGTGCTTACGCAAACAGTCAGTTTTTATAACCTGCACATATAAAAGTAACAATTTATAGATGTTTTTTATCTTTTTGTGTTCGCATTATCAAGAATAACTTATCAACTTATGCATATACTGCGTATTTAACTCAGCTTTCCAATCTGGATATTACATTTAATAGTATTTTACTATTTCACATCGCAAAAAAATTAACAGCGTAAGCCAACTAAAACGTTTAAGTATCAGCATGTCCATTGTGGGCAAAAAAAGAGTTATATTTCTACATACCATTCAAACCTTATTCTTACCTAAAACATTTTCATACCGACAGCAAGATTTTGTTATAATAGGACAAGAAAGAGAAGTAGCTACAGCATGACCCGCGGTTTATGTGCTGTATAGATGTGTTACATTTGATCAGTTGTGTATTTGCAAAGGACAGTATAATATTCATTATAAGCACATTGTATTTTTTTGTTTTAAACGCGGCATTATGGACTTTGGTGTAAAGTTGTGTAAAGTTATTTTTGTTGCTAAGAGAAACTTTTTCTAATTTTGTTTACGCTAGTATTTTTTAGTATAGTATAGTATTTTTCTGAAAAAGCTGTGACACGGTTATCGCAGTCAAACCTTGTGTTGCTAAAGTTTCAGTACGTTTTTTATAAAGTGAGTTTTGCAGTTTAACTCTAAACAAGCTTTCCCTACTAGGTTAACTTAAAAATGATTGTTAAATCTGATGATAAATGTGAAGGAGTTTTAGCCAGCTTAAAGTTTTTATTGCTTTCGAGTTTTTAGGCACAACAAATAACTCATGTATATTTTGCTCAAGATGTAGATGTATATTTCAAATTAGTTTACGTGTTCTTCAAATATATGCCTGTATTTTTGAGAAAAAGATTTGCTTATGTTGCAGGTCTGTACGTTTGATTTACTGTAAATCTACTGCATTGAATGACTGTATATAAACATACGTGTTATGTATATCACAGTTCATATGGTGCTGTATATCCTGCACTGTATATTGTCAACACTCCTGTCTTTAAATGAGTGTTTGATAATAAGAACGTGAGCCTGAGAGTTAATGAATGTTTCTATGATGATCAGAATGTATAGATATTACTGTATAAAAGCATATAAACAGATATGAAGTGGTATCGCACCAAATCTATAAGCACCGTTTAAAGTTTAAGGACCCTTATAGACACTTGTGTACTGTATATAATTATTGCTGTGTGTGTGTGTACTGGTATATGTGGTTTACAAGGACAAATGTGTATAATGACGTGTATAACGATGTAAACATGGTTTACGAGGACATTTCCTGTGTCCTTGTGAACCAAATGGGTTAAAAAACACACTTAATGGTGTTTTTATTTGGATGTAATTGCAAGAGTTTTGTGTGAGGGTTAGGTTTAGTTGGGGACGGGAAATTATGATTAGCTCAGTACGTCTATGGAGAGTCCTTGTAAACCACATACTGTGTTTGTTTGTGTGTGTGTGTGTGTGTGTGTGTGTGTGTGTGTGTGTGTGTGTGTGTGTGTGTGTGTGTGTGTGTGTGTGTGTGTGTGTGTGTGTGTGTGTGTGTGTGTGTGTGTGTGTGTGTGTGTGTGTGTGTGTGTGTGTGTGTGTGTGTGTGTGTGTGTGTGTGTGTGTGTGTGTGTGTGTGTGTGTGTGTGTGACGTCTGCAGTATTCACGTGTCAGTCCATCTGTCTGAATGTGCTCTGGCAGGTTTTGGCTGGCACTTCTTGTGGTGGAGCTCAGACTGAAGCTCATGTTCTCAGAAGTTCTCAGCACATCATCTCCTGCAGTAAAGACTCTCACACTCTTTCATCATCTGAACAGGTTTCTGTACGGGGCTTAAGAGCCTCTCAGGGCTTCATCTTTTTTTTTAATAAAATGTACAAATTTAAAGACAGCGTTAATTTTTGTGCAATCCACAGGAGAATTGACTAAAGAATACGACTGGGGCCTCTCTTTTTTTCCGAAATGTTTTCTTACAGTATTGTTAATTGGAATAATACAAGTTCACACTTCATTTTTAATATTTTTATGAAACTCTAACAATGCTTTTTTGTCCTGTTCTGTTCTATAGAAGAAAGTCATCATTTGGAATAACATAATGGTGAGTAAACAATGACAGTATGAACTGTTCCTTTAAGACCAACTAGTCAACTAGTTCTTTATCTATCTCACCAGCTTGTTACATTATGTACTTAAACTGAGTCTTTTACTGTAATAACACCCATCATATACTAAATGTATACAATTCAAACTTTGATTTTTGTGCACTAAAGAGGGCTGAGGGCTGGCACACCACTATGGATATCGCCTTGTCGATCTTTGCAGAGGGACATCATCTTTTGTGTCTGCTCTGTGTGGCTGGAAGCCCAACATTTGCTCAGTTTAACTCATGTTCACTGAGTCTTGTTTCCAGGAAGCTGGTTGAAGGTTCGGACATGATTATAAACTCATAACTTTCCGCTGGCAGGATCAGAGCAGGAGCGTCTCCCCTTCACGGATTCAAACTGCAGTCGCTCTCATGATCCACGCCCCCTTTATGACATCATCATGATCTCATCCCGTGTGTTTTGGTTGTTGATTCATCACGTCATTTAATCGATTCACTGAGCTGCAGAAATCAATCAGCTGTAATGAACTGCTGACCCCACAGGCAGCCCCTCTCACCCACCCAATTCATTCAATAACAGCTCATGCAGAGAGAGACACAATTCAAGCCTAATGTATTGCTCCATTGATGGAACATCATATGTCATTTATTCAACATAATAAGGTGAATTGGCTGAGCAGGTCAAAATCTGAATGATGACAGAAACATGAGAGACGACCGTCTCTTTCCTCATTATCTGTCATGCAGGTTTATTGTAGGTTAAAGGACGACTCATTTCTGTTGATTTGAGTTCTGTTGACTTCTTGGAATTAAATATAAAACAGGTCGATTTTGCAAAAAACAAAGCATCAAGACAAGCAGGGGAACTGCTTGTCTCATCATGTGGCAAATACATAGATCATGAATATTAATTAGGTCAGGAATGTCCAATCACAAAACCTAATTAAAGCCAGACTGCACTGAGCTTCTGCACTTTGCACTTTTCTGCAAATTCATAAGCCGCTGGACTGTCTAATGAATGCATGAATGAATGCGCACATCACTAAAATAACAGACACGGGTTCAAATGAAATGCAGATGGTGCACACCTGTATATTCTGCTTTATTCCTGCTTCTCCACAGAAACAACAGACACAATATTAATAATCAGAATCAGTTCAGAAGTTTCACTCTGCTCTTTAATTTTCAAACAAGTTTATACAAAGAACACTTAACAATGTTTCTGTTATAAAGAGATGCTTAAAAAGCCATCCAGTCTGTTTATGTGTCATAGAAACGATCAACATTGTTTTTGCTGTTGTGTTGTCATGGTTACTGTTGCCATGACTATCAGCATCACTCTCGTCATCATATTTGTTATTATTATTAACATTAGTTAGTAATATGATTGCTTATAGTAAAAGTTGGGTTCATAATAATAATTGTCGTGTATTCAATAAAATGGCTCTCATGCCAGTCTACAGTAACAAACGTTTACAGACCTTTATCTACCTACCGACAATTATAACTTTTTCTTTAAATCGTGCGCTTTTGTAATTGAAAGTTTTCAGTAGTTAAAAAAACTACAAGTCTTGAAAGAAAACGTTTTCCCAAATAAAGACAATTCTGTCACCGTTTACTCATCACCATGTTGCCCCAAATCTGTAAGACTTTCTTTTTCCACAGACTAGAAAAGATGTTAGACAGAACACAGTGGGTTTTCATGTGTCTCATAATAAAAGTTTTAACAGGGATTTGAGAACTGCAGTGGAAGGTAAATAATGCTGTATGATTGGTGTTTGATCATATCATCATTTTTTGATTATAGCACACATGTAGTCTGGATCTTTTATGGTTCTGTCTATGACTTTGGGGGGCTTCCCATGGCCACTATATGGTATCATATAAAAAAACACGAGCATTTTATCTAATATCTCGTTTTGTGTTCCACAGAAGAATGAAAGTCGTAGTTTGGAGAGACATGAGGGTGAGTAACAACAGATTTTCCATTTTGGATTAAACTATCCCTAAACTACATCAATCCCAGCCTTCCCATACATATATGACTTTATTAACAGTCAACAGATCAGGTCTTTTAAAAACTTCCTACATCTGTGGTTATTTTCAAACAGGTGCACTTTAGTTTCCTGGCTTTTGGATTCAACAGTCTTTCATGTGATTTCTGCAGCATGCGTGTCTCTCCTTCCCTCTTTATCATCCTGTAAATTTTATTTCTCTGAATAATTCAATGTCTTCCCAAAGTGCAACCAGACTGAAGGAGTAAATGTGGAGCAGATTTGGAAATGGAGCCTTAGATGAGAAAAAGGGATGAAGAATATTGAGACTGGAGGAGAGAGTGACGGATTTCTGCTCTCTCCTCTCTCCTTTCTCTGTCTTCAGTTCTGTATTATCCTCTCTCTCTCTTTCTCCATTCTCAGGAGACACATATTAACTTAGATATCACTGACACCTCCTACCGTCTCGGAAGGAAGAGAGAGAGAAAGCTAAGAAGAAGCAACCAAAACAGCACAGCAACAGCCGTGTCTGCGCTTCCAGTGAGCGGCGCGACATCTACACAGCTTTCATTATACTCAGTGAAGCTGTCTACACTGAAGCGTGTGATGGTGTTGAATCTGAGGTTTGATGATTAGCGGTTTCTCCGAGGGTTCCTAGAGGCTCTGTGTGCACATTTGTATGTGTTTGAAGAACGATTGAAAGTGATGATGAAAGCTGAGCCATACATTCTAGAGAAACTGAATCAGTGAAGAACTGAATCTGTTCCAAAAGCTAGTTATCTGCCCCAGGCTGTCTGTCGCTTACATAACAGCTACCTTCATAACAGTTCTCCACCCCTCCACCCGCATGCTTATTAAAGCTGCAATCTGTAACTTTCTTTGGTTTAAAATAAACAAAAACGTACACAACAGTCGTACAGATCAGTCTTCACAACTGTCTTCTAACCCTATCACGATTCACAACGTTATGTGTAATAATAATGATTTATAATTTGAGCTGTTGGGGTGGATTACCCAGGAAATGTCAGTTTGACTTTAATTGACCTCAAAATATGTAAAGGAAAGTATGTAAAGTAACCTGCAATGTTATGTGTGAAACAGAGATGGTGATAGAGAGACAAAAGTTATGGACTGCAGCTTTAAATAGTTAATCAAATCTGTTTGTTGTCAGCTACTAACTGTAACCAATAGAAGTTCATAATAATCAACATTTCTCTCATCGTCTTGTAGGGATTTTTTTGGCACTCATTGTGGGAGGGATCACACCTATAATGACTTACAATGCTCCCTACTGAGGGACCTTGCTAGTTTTTGGAACAGAGCCAGTGAATAACATCATATTAAACTGGCAGATACCTGTCAGTATGAAGGGCTGGACGGGCAGCCATAGAAACGGCTTTGGCAAGTTAAACACAAACACATACACACCGTGTTTACAATGCCAAATCCTCAGCTGTTGTGTGTGTGTGTGAGCAGTTGTGTACTATTGCTGCTTAATATGCACATCCAATACATACATTTTTATACAATAATTATGTTAAGTCGACTTTTTGCTCATTTGTTGTGTATAATGAGTAAACATGTAAATGGGACACGGCCACTGAGACAGACGGTTTCTCTCAGAAAACAAACCGGCCCTGTTTAGCTAACAAGCGAGAATAATTCGTCTTCCTCACTTCCTCTTTACTGAGGATGTAATCTTGTGAGAGGGGCACTTTTAATCAGGCTTCATCTGCAGGTCTGAATCTGGCTTTAGGTTTCCTTTAACATCGTAAATTCAATACAAACTGTCTTTTACACCTCTGATGAGCTCTCATGGCCTTAACTCGTTTTTGCATATATTTTATAGCTTATGAAGAAGAAAAGCCCCTGCCTACTTAAGGAGGAAACTATTTTTATGCTGTTTTGGACAAACTATCTCTTGTGGTCCTCGAACATCTATATTCCCAAACCTTTTCTGCAATATTTACTGTACGTGTTGGAGAACGTCACAGACAGAGGTCTGTGTCTGATATATAATAGTATTTCCTGTGTTGGAACCAGGTTAGTTAGTTAGGGGCATCTCCTGTTAAGAGCACAAATCACTTTTAAAAGCCCTTAGTTGAATTCAACCAAGTTATACAGACAAAATGTACAGCATAGGACAGTGTATAAGAATAGAGCGTTCGTTCGAACGAAACACCGAACAAATGAACAAAGTTTACAACATCACATCTCTGGTAACTAACATGTCATTCAAGCATTGGTTATAATGTATATTTTAAAAATGATTAAATAACGCTTATGTTCTATACATACAGCGCAAGCTTCAAATATGGCAAGACATCTTTTAAGTTAGTAAGGAAGGTTCGAGAACATGTTAAAATTCGGAAGCACTTCATCAAATGGTTGTCAACTGCGGCAGGCTTTGTGTCAAATCCAATTACGGTTACGGTACAAAAATACAACGTTGCAAATTGTACATAAACAGTAAAAAGTACATCATGTATTGCTAAAGATAAAACGCTACCCAGTGGCATTCGTATCGCAGGTCGATCACGTTCATTTTAAAAAGAATTCAGAAAGAGTCGTTCAGCAGTTTAAAATGAGAACCGGAGTCAGAGTGATTCACACTCAGTCTGATGCTGGAGGAATTCAGAAGCAGACAGATGATATTTACACCTTGTTTTTCTTAACAGATGCATGTTTTCCACATCATTTAATGTTAGATTTTGGCTCTTCACTTCTGATCCCAGAGTTAACAGAAAATCCGACGCTTCATGTCAGACATGGTATTTGTACAGGATTAAGTTTTCTTGATTTCCTAACTTGATCCAAGGTGAAGCAGCCTCTGGAAAATCTGCTCCAGTTTTCCAAGCGTTCCTCACATAGAGTCTTTGTGACCCTTTGTATAGCAGTGTGGCTCCAGTAATTGGCAAACGTTTAGCATCTCTGTGTCAGGAGAGGTGACAGCTCTGCTTGTCCTCCAGGGTTTGACCCTGAAATCCATTTACACTCTGAGACCATCGTAACGGAGACGAAACAGAGCCTCGTAATAGCTCAAGATAGTCTGTGTCGAAGATGACCTGTGGGAACGCGTGGATGCAACCTCACAATAATAAAACGGATGAAAATAGCCATTCAGGAACACGCAGTAACCGTGTTTGTTGGCAACATATTTTCAGAGCGTCTGTCCCTGGAGCTGATCCAGAGATAAAAATTATCTCCAAAATGAAGCTGGAGATGATAGAACGAGAGAGAGAGAGATAACACGTGTTACTTTCTTAATTCTGCTTTCATAGTTCATTACCCGCCCAATTACTGTAAATCATTACCGCGCTGACTGTAATGCAGTCCAGTGTTCAGACAGGAAGTCTTTGTTTGGAGTGTATTGAGTTCAGTATTTCTTCTCTGCCTCTCTTGGTCTCAACACCGTGGTTGTATTTGTCAGCCGCCCTAAGCAGCAGTTCTGTTCAGCTCAATCCTTGAACGTTTCACACTCTTTAATAGCGTCTTGAGGGCTCATAAATTAGATGTCATCGACTGTAAAATCTCTCGTGCTGCTCGCCGGGGCTGTTCAAACAGGGAGCACTCACTGCTGTTTGTGTGCAGATGTTGGCTCTGTAAACAGACGCTTGAGTATCACTTAAAGTACAGAGAGGTTGTCCTCAAACGCTAGAGTCCTACGAAAAAAACTTGTAAGTGGTGCAGTTTTCGTAAATTTAGTTCTAAATCTGCTATACTTGTTCTTTCACCTCTGTATCTTTTGTCTCTTTCAGCAGAACCCACCTACCTTCATTCATATCTGTTGCTGAATGAAGAAACCCAGGAGAAACAGGAAAGAATTCGAGTCTAGAGGCAGTATAGGAGAACATATTTTTGGATCTGTTGTGGCAGAGATGGGCCGTCATTAATAACAGCACCCCCTGCTGTTGTGGCAGTGTGGTGGCCAGACGCCTGGTGGGAAACAGCTTGGAGCAGCAGAGAGGAAGTGAGTTCGGCAGCTGCGTCTATCAGCTATCAGTCATTCAGCCCCAGGCAGGAGAGGAGAGATGGGGCGGTGTCACTACAGCTTCCTCTGCAGCAACCCCCAAAACACCTGAAACTCTGCAGGACCCTGACACCCATCATCAGGTTCAGCACGTCCTCCTGTGCACTGTGATGCTACAGCAGTTTCAAAGTAAAACGTCTGTCAGTGAAAACTATTTACATTCAGAGAAAGTCAAAGCAAGCGAGATCTTTCACTGATACTGCAAGGGAAACTCGTGGCTCAGCTAACAGGGAACGTTTTCGGAACGTTGGCTAACATTCTCTAAAGGTTCTGTCCAAGTTCTCTCAAAGTTCGCAAAAAATGTTCTTGCAGTAACTTAGTAGAACACTTTTTTAACGTTGTATATATCATGTATCAAAACGTTATTCTTAAATTGTTAGTGGAATGTTTTAAAAACATTACAGAAGTAAAAAAAAAGTTTGCATAACGTTTTGAATAAACCAAGCAATAACGTTAAAACCACGTCCAAAAAAAGGATTTTCTAAACATCAAAAATAACAGTTTTTAACATTTGCTTTACTTAATGGAAATGTTAGGGAAACGTTTTGTTTTACCCGTGACATTTGTCATTAGACACTTTCACCCAGACACACTCTCTGCGTCTCATCTCTGCGGGTGACGTTTGTCCCCACAGCGTCCCTGCAGAAGTCTGTTAGGACTGGAGACTCACTCACTGACCTTGTGGTGTGTCTCATACAAGGTTTTGAAATAGAAACAGCCAAAATAACTCTAGTCTTTTCTCTCTCCTTCTCTCTGTCTTTCACAACACCTCGGTTTCTTCATTGTCATCTACCTTAGGTTTTCTCTCTGCTCTCCGTCCTCTGTGGTCTGGAATTGTCAGACTCATATCTCACCGTGTGGCAGGTGCTGCTGATAGAAGCTGACATGCCTCGTCTGGACGAGTGGGAAAAGCTGCTGAGGTTCTTCTTTGTTCACAGACGTGTGGAGACATAAAAGAACAACAGGCCAGAACTTTTGGGAAAGAAGGTTCTTCAAGATTTGGAGTCAGGAGCATGCAAAATGTTCCTCCTTTGATCTTGCAGTATAGTAATTAAATGTAGTACAAAAACAAATACATGGAGGAAATATTATTAAACTGAAGCCCATGTGTGGAATCTTTAACATCCGGTTTCAGTGTCTAATCAACATCATGTGTTCTTCTGTTTCGCATCTCTCCAGACCTCCACCTCAAACTGTGACCTCTGTTTTGCTGTTTGTGGGCAGGCCCTTGTGTTTAGGATGGAGGTGCGGAGAGTGTCCGTACCCCAGAGGCTGTGTGAACAGCTCCGGAAGAGTCTCAAAGCTGAACTGACGTTTGGTGGAGAAGGCC